>KK500311.1:0-14669 GCA_000688715.1 Glossina pallidipes
AATAAACGGTCTCACCCGAGCCATTTTGAACTGAAATTATAACGAGTTGCTTCAAGATATCTTAAAAATTACGACCTGTGGATTGAGCATAAGAAAACACGACGGATAGGCAGACGGACAAGCTTAGATCGGTCTAATAAAGATGGGTCTATATTTAGTTTTTCTAGTTGTTACATAAATCGGCACGAACTTTAGATGTCCTTGTACCAGAAGCGATCAGTTTGAAAATGCATTTGTAGTCAATTATGTCTTCAACGGCTCAATAGACCCGATTTCATCCTTATTCCAGAACGCAGTGGACACAATCTGCTTGAATGGCGTTTTTTTAAGCGACACTTCCATTAGAGAACAAGGCGGACAGAGGGACAGAGAAGCTTAGATCGATCTAATAAAAGTTGAGCCTATCGCTCGATTTTTTAGGCGTTGCGTACATTCGCACAAACTTAAGATATCGTTATACCCGAAGCGGCGCAGACTATAATAATAGTTTACCAGTTTTACCAGGCCCGATTTCATCTTTATTCCAGAACGCAGTGGACACAATCTGCTTGAATGGCGTTTTTGTAACCTAGATTTCCGTTGCCAGCGAACTAGACAACCGCCATTCGGAAACCGAATTTCGGATCTGGAGTTCGTTGCCGCCAATAGACACAAGTCGTAGTTTGTTAGTCAGCAGAATATCCAATAAATCGTACTTGCCAGCACTTCACCAGCCGAAAGTCAGTGCAGGATTCTTAATTCAAAGTTCTGACCATCTTGCCACTATACAGTTTAGAAAGACGTGTCCTTGGCAGCTTCTGCGCAAAGACACTTATCAAATAAACGTATGTTCAAAGAAATCGGCGTATTGTTTCAACTTTTTCCGCTAGGTGCGCTGTACGCTCACTTGTCAATCCACCTTATATACAAAAGATCACCTCTTAGGGGTAAGAACGATGACAGAAAGAAGTCCTCAGCGGTGCGTATAAATATGCGGCAAAAACATTTACATCTCAAAAGGAAAACGTATTCTTAAGACATGTGAGGTTACGTGGAAATTGATTAGCAGAGAGAGGAGAAATTTGTTCGCATATTTTACGGAAACACACATAGATGTCGCTAAGCTCCAGTAAGTTAGGAACAGGGACTATAATTCGAACGTGACAAAACTGTATTTTCAATGCAATTACAGTTAAAGTCCCAAAGGCGTTGCATGCCGTTCTTGCAATTAACGAAAGGAATGGAAAAAAGCCTATGGCATAAAAAGGTGAAAGATCTTTCATTGCTGAGATCTTGATTTCCAAGACCATGTCCATGTTTTACACTCTGCACACGATGCTTCTTCTTTGCGGAAAACGAAAAAACGCATCCCATCCTTATACAAGTTATTTGGCATGAACTTTTTCTCATACCTAAGGAAACCATTTGCAAAGTGAAACTTTAAAGTACACGACGTTTTATTTAAAAAATACATAAATCAGGGATTTCAGTCTTCTCATTGAATTTCTTCTAAAAAACGTCAGCCAAAGCTGCCAATTTTGAGTTTATACTTTACAACTGCGATTGCAACCCTTACAGTCTTCGTTGCCTTGCCTTCGTTGAATTTTCTTATTTTTCACTTTCGTATTCTTGGGTACTTTTTTGCGCAAATATTTCGCTAAACTAGCAAAACTTTTGCCAATCTTCCAGGCCAAGCATTCACCGCTTTTCTGCAAAAAATATATATTCCCTGTCGCCTTATCGGCATATATTACAAAAGCCAAACTAAGTGTTGATGTCACGGCTCCCAAAAAGTATCCTTCGTACTGATCGTGTATGTATGAATGCAAGCCCGTAACGAATATAATCGATTTGGTTAAACGAGAGCAAAGTTTCTCAATTTGACACCACACAATGAGTAAAGCAACTTCACTGACTAATAGGGAGAAAATAATTTCGCTTACGATGCGACAAACTGTTGGCAAACATGCATAATAAGGCGAAAAAATGGATAGGTCCCAGAGGATATCAAGAATACCAATCGAAAATAACCAACTGGCTAACGTCGGCGCCGTAGAACATTGATCGGCATCCTGTTCGAAGAAGAATGACACGCCCAATAGTAGATTTAATGCAGCCACTACAGTCAAAGCACACGTCGAAACCATTGTATTAATGCATCGAAACAAATGGATTTTTCTTCAAAATCCACACACAATTTTTATGAAATAAATTAAATCGAATGAAACGTAAATAACATGGATAACGTATAAAATCGAAGAAAGAGCCAACTTTGACTTTTACAAAACTTCCCAAATAATGAACAATGTTGCCTTCTCCTAGTTTAACTAAGCGTTACATGGCAAGATTTCGTTATACCTTGCACTGCTTGTGGTACTTGTATGTGTGCGCAACATCCACGGCAACGAGCATTTTATTATATACCGGTTCGGAATCGTTTTCTGAATCGATTTAAGCTTGTGTATCCGCCTGTCCCTCTGTCCGTCTGTCTATCTTGTTTTTCGCGTTTAACGTACAGGCCGGATATTTTTGAGATATCATGATGAAATTTTGTACACTGCTGTCTTCTGTCCAGGGAAGAACGTCATTGAAAATGGTTTTGATCAGACCACTTTTTCAATCACTCCTCATATAAAGACATATTTTAAAAAGTTACAGGGTAGTGTAGAGTATTTAACGATGGGATGCGGCCTTTGTTTTCTTTCCATTGGCTATTCCAAAAGAGAGCGCAAAATGGAATGGATTGGTGAAGTGAACTTATGTCCGTTATATTGAAAAGTGAAATGCTCCGCTTTCAAGGATGAGGCAAATTATAAAGAACAAAACATGGTCGTACGTTGGAGGATCTTTGGGAAGCTTCTTTAGAAGTAAAAAAATTATGTTCGGCCGTGACCGTGATCTTTTATGCCCATCAACGTTATCCTCCATTTGAGTTTAGAACTTATTACACCCTACTAAATTTGGTACAAGCATATATTAAGCTGATAGGACATGTATAACACCCAGACCCCTTAAGATATTTTCAACTTTTATTGCATATTCAAAAAGTGATTCTAAATTTTCTATCCATCTGTCCGCCTTGTTTTCTCTCAACCTATAGACCACAGGTTTTGAGAGTTCTAGAAAGAAATTTGGTACACTGAAGTGTATGATAATAAGAGCCTATGAGATTTGATCTATAATAGAAAAACGTTATAAAGTCGACGTTTTTAAACAATCCCTTTAGGTGAGATGCCGGACACTTGTGAGAAATGTGCTCTGTCTTGGTCCAAGGACGAACGCTATTAGAAAATCATTCGACCACTTCCCATACAAGGCCTCATTCTGTAAGGTGCTAAAGGATATTTAATGGCTCTCCACGTCTCGTTCTGATTGTCCTTTATATCAATAAATATAAGGTGTTGTAGGATATTTAACGGTTTTTGTAGTGTTGTAATTTGTTTTTATTGTACCCTACACCGAAAAATGAAATGTATTCATTTTCTCTAAACGTTTGCAACAACTAGAAGGAAGTTTCAAAGACCCTACAAAGTATATATATTTTTGATCAACATGAAATTTTGAATCCTAGGCCTAAGCACCCCTAATTTTTTTTCAATACCTTTATAAGGCGCCGAAACAAGCTTCAAAAGCACCGTAAAGTATACAAATTCTTGACCAGTTCAAATGGGAGCAAGGCTCCTAAGCATCTCCGCCTGATCATCTGTCCATTTGTTAGCCTGTGCAGCTGTCTACTTGCGATCAACAATCTCCCGTTAGCGAAAAGACAAAATTTGCAGAAGAATTTGGAAGCCACTTAAACTTTTCCAAGGACACGATCACAACACCCGTGCGCCTGTGGGGTATAAAGTTTTATTTTTCAATTAGAAAAATTCAGCCCCGCCTACTTTATATTATAGAGCAGGAAAAGTAGTTCTTGAAACTTTTTTTGACTTTCTTTAGCTTTTTTCTTTATGCACACACACACACACACATACACATATCTATATATATATATTTTTTTTTTTACTTGCATACATAACCGTACGATTTGCTAATTCAAACCAAGCCTTGTAGAAGCTTTATTTTAATTCTTTGCTTTAATTCCTATGCTTGGCAGTCATCATGCATTGCTGCCTTGTGTTTTCGCCCTTATTTATATGTAAGCGAAAAATTTTCGAAGAATAATTGTGTTTAGCAAAAAATGGCAATTCTGTGCAATACTCCCCACTTTAAAAGATATTTGTAAACAAAACTGTTCCTTAACTATTTAAGCAAAAAACATAGAAATTAGCAAAAAAAAAAAAAAAAAAAAAAAAAAAAAAAACAAAAGTTAATGTCCTCCAGTAAAGATATCAAATTGGAAGTATGCGTAGATTCTATAGCGTCAGCTATAGCCGCTGCCGAAAGTGGAGCAGCTCGATTAGAATTATGCTCGGCTCTTAGCGAGGGAGGACTTACGCCAACAATAGGTATATTGAAATCTTTGAAAAGCTTTATAGCTATACCGGTTTATTGCATGTTGCGTCCACGTTCAGGCGACGATTTCATTTATACTGATTATGAAATGCAAGCGTTGCTTACCGATCTCGATATGCTACGTGAACAAGGTTTTGTATATGCATTTAATTAATTAGATGCTGTATTTATTTAATTATTTATTCGTTTCATTTATTAGGCGCAGATGGTTTTGTTTTTGGTTCTCTAACTCCTACGCGATCCATCAATGTGAAACAGTGTCAACAAGTATTAGAACATGCCCATGGTTTGCCAGTTACATTTCATAGAGCATTTGATATAACTGATATGACTCGCAGGCAGGAAACTGTGAGACAAATTATTGAATTGGGTTTTAAACGTATACTAACTAGCGGTTTTAAACCTTCAGCCCATGAGGGTATAGAATATATAGCCCAACTTATAGCTAAAAATCATCGTGATATCATTATCATGCCAGGAGCGGGTGTTAGTGTTGGAAATTTGGAAGAAATTCTTACAACTACAAAATGCATAGAGTTTCATTCATCAGCTAAAAGTAAAGCGGATGCACCCCCTGCCAATAATATAACACTAACAACATCAGATAATAACGTAATCGCTGGTAATAATTTAAGTATGGATTGTGATGTTATTAGCACGGCTAGACAAGATTTACTTATATACGAAATGACTGATGCCAATGTTGTACGAAAAATGGTTTTCATAGCAAAAGCAATGAGTGAGAAAAATTAGCTTCAAAGACGAAAATAAACAATAAAGACTTATATATAAGACATATATATATAAAAGATAAAATTTATAAAAATACGATATGAGATTAAAGGGCCATGCAATTACTCTTACGTCATTTTCAATGTGTAACGATATTATCTTTATTAATTTTAGCAATTTTTTATAAACAATATCGTAGCGTAGTCTTTTTACTTAAAACAAAAAAAATACAAAAAAAAAAATAAACTTAAACAAGCAATTATGTAGACATTTTAGATGTTAAAATAAAAATAAAATGAAAACAGAGTTTTTCCATCTTCTCTTAAATATTATAAAATGACTACAAATACAATAAATACAAAAGGAAAAAAGTTATTGTCGCAGAAGGTCAAGCATTAAATATTTTACACCACTGCTCCTAAAGGAATTATTCATTTATTTTCTCCATAACGCACCAGGACAAAGAACTTGCTTTCACATAAAAGCAAAATACTCGTTAAATCCCTTATATTGGAGTGCGTCCAGTGGTTAAAATTTAACTTTCCCTACCTACCCTACTATTGATCACATATTTTAGCCCGAAGATACTGCAAATTATATTTTATTGCCACAAGGAGCTTTGTAAATAGTAAGGTGTCAAATATAGGCTTATGCCATCCAAATATCCTTTGGTGAACGTTTCTGTTAAATTTCTTTTATGGTTCAATTTTTATAAATTATATCTTTTTATAATAAAAGGAAGAGGTACTTTTTAGGAGAAGCGTTGTGCCGGCTCACTAATAGACCCACTTAGTGAAAATTCAATTTAGTTAGGTGTCATATCAAATTATTATCCACCAACTTTCATCGTTAATTGTGAAAATTTGACCTTCTTGTTATATAAAGGCCCATTTTTCCTAAAAACCCTTATATGGGCTCGATAAGAGATCCAGTTAGTTCAAGTTTGATGCACTTAGTTTTACATCAAACTATTACCTACCAAAGAAGGTGAAGGATTATATCTTTTTGCCACATAAAGACTCATTTTTCCTGAGAACTCGTATAAAGGGTTCATAGGGACATGGACCCAGTCAGTCCAAATTGACTACAGTTAAGTTTTATATCAAATCACTATTCATCAACTCCCATCATTAATTGTGAAAAATTAGATCTTTATGTCATAAAAAGCTTTGGCTCATGGGAGTCCTTATATGAGGCCCAAATATAACCCCATTTAATCCAAATTTGCTACAGTTAAGTTTTATATCAACTTACTATTTATCAGCTCTCATCATTAAATATGAAAAACTAGAACGTTTTTCCTTTAAAAGGCATATCTTTCATTAGAGCCATTATATAAGATAATGACAAAAATTTAGATGAACAGAGTTCAAGCTTGATACAAACTTTTTTGGTTTTTATGCCAGATTACAATTCTGAACAACTTTCCATCACGAAATATAAAAAGTTGGAAACTTTTGCCATATAAAAGTTTAAAGTACGAGCTTTTAAATGGGGATCCATATCCATTTCCCCATTTTGCAAAAAATTGCAAATTTTTCGTATTCCACCGTTTCTAACATAAGGCACTATAGAGAAGCGATCACAAAATCGGTCCAATCCAATAGAACTCATTCTTAGACTAAAGCACATTAATGCATCGAATCTCGTAAAAATACTTCAAAAATTGCACTCAAATATCCATGAAGCCCCCAATTAATTAGGGAAATAATACTGAATCGATTGCTTTAACAAAAATTGAGTCTTTCGTAAGTCCGTCCGTGTAGCCTGCCTTACAAGTGTAGTGAGTTGTTGAGCTGAAAGACGACCTTATATCGCACCACTCCAAAGCTGAAATGTCAGTTAAAGCGAGATATAGCTTGGAAGCTAAAAAATATCGAGCAACAAATTTTGCAAACTGCTTCCGAAAAACTCTTTCATTTCTGGCATTCCCTTCGTTGATGGAGCTAAAGCAAAGTTGAGCACATTTTAAATGCACAATGTCTGGGAGCAGTTGATTGGTCAATGTCGAGTTTGGTTGGATGCTTTTGTAAAGTGCTGCCAATGCCTTCAGTTGCTTAATAACGGTGATCATGACAAACAACACCGTGACTATCCTTGAGTTGTTTGTCATAAACTTTCGTAAAATATTTCCTTTCTTTTTGACTCGATTCCATATCTAAGATATATATAAACCATAGACGCCGATGAATAATTCTCTAATGTATTGGTGCGAATGTCGCGTTTTACTTAATATGCAAAAAAAAAAAAAACAACTTTGAACGACATCTGTGAAGCTGTCTTTACAGAATTAAGTCTTAATTCACGGTGTCAATGTAGGGAATTAACTCCAAGCCCTGCGGGCTCGAATTCACTCTCATCAAAAATAAATACGCCTTAGCACCCTAGTAGGGAAAATGTGACATCGGTCGAGTCGACCGAGTAGGGTCTACTAACAACAAAACTATTTGTGGTATCTCTCCAAATTCAGTCAACAGTGTTGTTTAGTGTTCAGTTACAACAGTGTTGCTCTTATCCTAGTTAGTAGTGGACTAAGTAAGCAAGCACATCCAACATTCTAAAGCGGCTCGGTGTAGGTCAATGACGAATGTTAATTGCGGTCAGATGAATGTCGAGATCATGGCGGGTGGTTTCAATAAAAAACCGGCACCACATTGTAATTGCGTTGCTGTTATCCTAATTAGTGCGTTAACTAGTTGTCTGCACTACATACTCTAAAGCGATTCCATATGGTTTAATAATAACCGGTTTAAGTATTTCGTATTAATTATATTAATTTTTATTAATTTTTTTTTTCAACGGTTTCTTTACAAATCTATTGCTAGAAATATATCATCATCGGAACAATCATTTAAAAAATATTTGATCTCTTCTCGATCACACGCCGCTATCACTTCATCAGTATCCCATCCTGACGAATCGAAAATTGAATCGCGAGGACTAAGATACATATCCAACTGACTATCAGTGATTGAAAAACTTGAATTAAGATCAGGCATCCAATCTGAAGAAATTAATTGCGTTTGAGATAAAACTGATGGCGCGTTCACAAATGAATTCTCCAATGTCCGAAATTGACTTAAGGTTAAAGGATGACTACTGTCTTGAGATGAACTTAGAATAGTTTCCTGTGACAGTAATGGCATCACGACTTGTGAATCTTGTGATGACAATGATTTTTTGTTATTTTTCTCCATATTATTGAATACAAAGGATTTGTCGCTCGTCTCAAATCCAAAATGTTACACGTAACCAAGTTATAACTATAATGTTTGTTCAATGTTGTTTCAATGTTGTTGGATAACACAAGCGCCAGAAGCGTTTCGTCTTTATCAGTATGCTTACGAGACTGCCTCTTATATTTAGCACGATCTCTGTGTTATATGATCTCTTATATAAAACAAAATATTAAAAGGCAAAAAAAATTCCAAGAAAAACCATTTGTCGTTTAAAACTACAATTTTCCTGTATATGTAAATGGAAAATCCTTTACTTGTCAGGTATATGTTTCTCATAAAAAAAGAAAAAAAAAATTATAAAAAAACGCAGGTATAAAGGCAGGATTAAAGGCTAAAGATAAAGTGGGTAATACAGGCAGATATCAAATTTTATTAAATATATCTTCAAACTATCCGATAGTACTAATAAACAAGTAAAAAAATTACATTCGGTCGTGACCGAATCTTTTACACCCACACCCTTATCCTAAGAAAACGAAAAAAGTGTGAAAATTAAATTTTCATGTTTTATAAGGTGAAGTGGGCGCGACCGATTTTTTCTATTTTCAAAATAAACGTTTTTATCGCATAAGCGTTGCATAGGGCGTTGAAGGCATGTCAAGGTTGGAAAAGTTCATTTTCGGTAACGGGACTGTGTTTACCCCAAATACTACACAGTTGCACAGACAGACAGATGAATAGCCGAACAGATGGACTTGTTTAGATGTATTCTAAACTTGAAACTGGCCAACAATTTGTATACTTTTTGTGATTTCTGAAGCTTGTTCCGTTATATATATATATATCGGATATATGAATTATGTATACATATACTTATATATATACGAACATATGTATATATTTATGTATGAAGTATTTATATTTATATATATATATATATATATTTACGTATTAAGTACATGTATACATATATTGTTTTATGTATTAAGTATACATACATATATATATGTATATTACCTATCTATTTAAAAATATGTAAATGAAACTTTAGTCGACCATTGAACTTATTGCGAGATACGTGGGCCAAGCCCCGGAACCATCGAGTTCATATCTCATGAACGCATTTGGAAATTTTATAATATTCCTGTTGGTTTTCGGCGGTTAACGTTACTTATCCATTAATCGTATGTTCTTCCTCGGTCGGCCATTAAATTCGTCACGGGATATGTTGGCCAAGTTCTGAAACTTTTGACTTGATATTTGGTAAACGCATTTCCCAATAACTCTCTTACCCATGAATCTTATATTGTTCCTTGTTTGTTTTTTCCTTTTTGCCTATTATTTTGATCTGCTTTCAGAAAGAAGCGCTCCTCACCATATATATGTATGTTTGCTTTTTATAAAACACGTCCGGTTGCAAGCTTTTCATTTTGGCATCACGCAAACTAAAGCGCCAAACTCGGCGATTAATATAGCGAAAATAGTTTCGCCCACAATCCACCTTATCAATGGCATGCGGGCATAACGTGGCGGAAAAATGCACAGGCCCCAGACGATGTCTAAAAATCCAATTAAAACGATCCAACTGACTAACGCAGGCGCAGTGGAACATTGATCGGTCCGCTGTTCATTGAAAAATGATACGCCTAATAGCCCATGCAGTGCTGTCGCAACGACTAAAGTATACGTCGAAACCATGATTTAAATTAAATCAGGAAAGACGAGAACAACAAAAACAAAACCAAATTTTTTTTTTTGTAACTAAAAATCTTCTTGCTTCTGAAATTTTTTTAATTGGACAAAACAAAAAAAAAACAATTGACATTTAAGACGACGGACTATTGTTTATACGTCGCATAATAATCGAACATTCCCCTAAAAACTTATCGGAATTTTAATCTTAACACTCTGTAGGCTTTCAAAAGCTGCTCCTATGCCATTTCGCATTCTTCTACAAATTTCCGGTCATTTTGATATTAAAACCCCGTAGGCTTTGAAGAGCCACTCTAGCGATATTTCGTTCTCTATGAACGAAAAAAACCACAGTCCAACTTACGCTTTGAGGAACGCAATTGAAGAAGAAACCCAAACACTGGAAAATGATGGGTTGACTTTCTGCCATCTGCCTATGCCGTGGTAAATGCTCCAGCACAAATTCCCCTTAATTGCATACTTTGCGAAATATGCTTCAACTTGCGCAATTGAAGCCAGAGGTATCCCTAGAGCTGCGAACCTTGTTTGCAAGTCTGTAAGTTTGTCTGTGTTAAAGGCTATCCAGAATTTCTCCGCTTCCAGCAGAAGCAGCATTAACAAAATCAGGAATACTATCGCAACACGTTGTGAAAAGATTAAAAAAGGCTTGGATGCCCATTTGGATCCCAAAAAGTTATATTGAAAAGAGAGTTAAAGAGAAAATTATGCAACCATCGACACTACTCCTTTGTTAACCCTCACTTTGTGTCACCATTAGATCCAACAAGTGTGAGCAATACAAAGATCAATACATTTGCGAAAACACACACTTGCGACAATGTGTGCAATGAATCCTTCAGAAATCTTCGTCTCCAATCCGCAATTGTAGACATATTCTTACTGATTGTCTTAGTTTTTTTTGCTTTAGGAGCAACTAACCCTATGAACGTCCTGAAATCGGCTACAGAACGTAATATCAATTTAAATATGTTACTACATTGAAACTACTAACTTGGATGACCAAGTTGCTCTTCTCAAATAGAGGCGATAGTCTACGTTCCTAGTTGTCAATTTCATATAACGTATGATTGTGTGTTATATTTTCTTAGACTAAAAGAAAAAAATTGCAAGTTAATTGATATCAAAAATATATATAATATATATAACATATATTATATACATATAATATATGTGTCGTATAGATAATATATGTAATACATATACATATATATATTACATATACATTTATAAATTGAACTTTAAACTATTTCATACAAAGAGAAGAAGCGAGGCCTCATTGTGTCAACCGCTTTGGCTATAGTTATTCCATCCGATAACTGAGTTAAAACTTTCTCTTTATTTATAGTTTTTATACCCTTTTACCCTAGATTCTAATATATGTGGTCGATCTGTTTATAACGGAGGTACCGCATCGTTTTTAAATGCGTGTTTCATATTAAATTTATATAAATTTTAACTCCTTGATATAAATATAATTGGTCTGAAATAGTAAAGTAATTTAAAAAGCTATATATAAAAACTGTTCAGTGAACTGTTTAGAGAGTTTCCGTTCTACACATGTAAGCGATAAACATTACAAATTATAATAAAACAGGACTTACCCAATATCATCTTCGCAGTGCAAGTTCATTTTTTATAAAAAACACCTTTTGTCAATTTAATTATATTTCGAAAGCACTTTAAATTATGATCCGCCGTTTCGATATAAGAACAACACTAATCAATAATTTTATTACTTGCTGCTATTTTAATTATAATTTTTTTCTTATCCATTTAATACTTTCACTACACTTTATAAATAATTTCTTTTCCAATATTATTCCTATCAGCTAACTATCTCCTGGAAGTAATCTTTACGAGTTCAAATTTTAATTAACGACGTCATTGAAAAAATTTCTATCAGCCGAGCAGAACATAAAATATGTACACAAGGACCGATAAGAACACTTGGCGGGTCAACCAAACGTACCATAGTGCAATAGGAAAATTCCTAAGGGCTTTTACCGCGTTTATTAAAAATATATTTTTTTCCACTTTTATCCCGCGCAAATCTGCTAAAGGGTCCGCAGCGAAAGTTAACTTAACTTAAAACTCGCTAAATAAACGAAATAATTACTAAATAAGCTTCTGTAATATGTATATATATAGCACTTTTAAATAACCACTGTTAATACATAAATTTTATTGGCTTTCATTGCTAAATAATTCTGCATTAAAAAAAAAAAAGAAAGAAAAAGAATGTAATTTGCCGCCACCAGTTTTCGCATAAAATTACTCTCTACACGAACTGAAGTAAATGCGGGATCAATCAAGCCAAACAAAACAGTGGTTATTCTATATCGCAAAATTTTTCACATTAGCGATTATTCGAACTAATTAAGCGATTTTATGATTTTTTTCATTACAAGCCTGTCTTTTTTATATTATATGCGTAATATTGCGTATTTATACTATTCGGCAATGGAAATCGCAACCGCAATAAATGATATAAATGATATAAATGATTTTTATTGATTTTTACAAAAAAAAAAAAAAAAGTTTAAAGAGCATGCTATTAAGGATATAATAATCGAATAGCCAAAAAGTTTCTTAGGAATTTCTGTAAATAACATTAAGTGAATATGCACATTTATGTTAAGTTATAAAAACACACAAAACTGTACAAACACTCATAAGCGTTTATTTTTAAAAATTCTAAAGATTATCTTAAACTTTCAGAGTTTTAGTTTATTAGTGTATTCAAAATTATTTAACTAAGAGAAAATCGATGAAAATTTAAAAAAAAAGAAACTTAGTTGTTGTTACATCTTCTATTTAGAATGGGCTGTATAGAGTATTTTACTAAATATATGCTAGCAGAGATCAAGTAACCTTATATAAGGTTAAAAATGAAGATACTTCAATGTTATTCATTAAATAAAGCAAATTAAAAATGCGATTTAGTGCTAATCTAAACTATTATATGGTGAGTAATTCAGTAGCAGCTTAGAAAACTTATCATCGCTTTTGCTAATAAACGCAATCAGTGAGAGTGAGTGGTTCCTGAAACTTGTGACTGAATCAAACTCCTCAATCTATTTGCTGTATGGAATATAAATAATTGCAATACCTTCAACGATTGTCAACGACCAAATATGGTATGCCATCCCCCATTTATATGTTTTATGAGTTAAATATGCCGAACGATCTTAATTCTATACTACAGCTTTTAGGTTTTCTTATTAAAGCAAGTATTTTTACTTCCTCATGTGTAAATATTCATTGGGTCGCGACTCTAAGTCGCTAGATCTGTTCTACTTATCGCTGGTGAGCTGTCCATGCCTTTTATTATTTCCTACATTAGAACAAGAAGAAAGGTCCTCAACAATACGTTAGATAAAAAAGTAAGCGTGGGTTCCAGGAGGATTCAGACAAAGATTACTTTTAAGATTAGAGGATATGTACTACTGTGTCCAAAAAGTAAGACCAAATTAATTTTTTTTTTTAAATTTATGGCTTCAAATCTATCTCGTGGCCTCCAAACGAATAATAATAATATAATAATATTTCTTGTTGATAGTTTGGACCGCCTCTTAGTGCACAACAAACACACTGATACGACTATGATTTTTGGGCGATTTATCCGGTTTTTGCTCATTTTTTTGCACGATATTCATATGATCGATGGGTCAGAGTTTCCGCTTGTTTCCTATGCGTAGCTACAAGTTTCATCTCCCAAAATAAATGCAAAAAAAATTTTATGCATGATATTTATGATGTGAAATTCGCCTGACATTTGTCTGTACTGAACTTGATTATTGGTCTAACTTTTTGGACACAAGTATTATTGAAAAAATCAGAAATTTTTGTTACATTTTGATCGTAGCATGTAATAGTTAATTTTTTTAATTATTATTCACATTCACAAAAAATAGAATAGCTTTATAAAAATGGAAAAAGATTGAACTAATTAATTACATAAATATTAATTTAGTGAAATCATTCAATGGCTATTTACAACAAAAATTTCAAGTTATTATCTTCTCAAATATTATAAATGATTGACTAGTTTTTGAAACGAATTTCTTATACAAAAAAAAAAATTGTTCACATTTATGATCTATTTCCTCTATGCGCTCCTTATTGTTTATTTTTTTTTACCAATTATACAATAACTTTTTAGTTTAACTAGCACTGGAGGAAAACCTTTTATCAACAGCAAGAAAAAAAAAGAAGCGGTAGCAACCTGATGAGAATTTAATATATAGATTTTGTTTAACACATATTCAGCATAATACGAAAGGAAGATTCATTCCCTCCTCTTACAGTAAATTTTTAAAAAGAAGTAAAAAAATTTGAGTTTTTTTTTTTTTTTGTTTGTATTTTTGTTTAAGTAATATTTTAATCACCATTAAAATTGAAATTTTGAAGATCAAATTTTTCAGTTATTTCCTTTTTAATGTAATATTCTTTCTTAATGTTATATATATGCAAGGGATAGGGGGTGTTATTGTGTTTTTTTTTTCTTATGATTTATTGTGGATGACAACCACATTTTCGGTAAATATGTAGATATTTATAGAGTTTTGTCTATGTACGTATATCTATACATATACATATACATATATA
>KK500311.1:26080-44972 GCA_000688715.1 Glossina pallidipes
AAAAAAAATTAAAAAAAAAAAAAAAAAAAAAAAAAAAAATGGAAATAAACAATTTTTAGCAGTTGTTTGTTTAATCGCATGAATCAGAATAGAAAACCATGGCAATACAATGAAACGAAGGAGCGATATTATCAAATTGAAAATGTCATTGTTTTTATTGTCGTATTTTTTTTTTGCACAAACCTGATAACTGAAACTGAAAATTAGAAATTTCGAGATTTTTTTTCTTTTCATCTTACTCGAAAAAAAAAACAATAACCTCAATGCATCTCCCGATCTTAAGAAACACATCGAGGGCCAAGCATCAATCAAATGCCAATGTAGAATATAAAACAATTTTATAAAAAATTAGCGAAGAGAGAGTGTAAAAGCTTACTAATCAAGCACACACACACGTTCGGGAAAGAGTTTCACAGTATATGCATCAATATACATAGTGATGTTATTCATACGTAATTATTTTCTTGCAATTTGTTTTCTTGTTAGCATTTAGTTATATTTTTTTTTTTTTTTAACATAATGTTCTTCTCCGTCTAATACAATATTCAAATTAGTTAATGATTTTGTACATACCTTTTGAAATCTCTCATAAGACGTCTGCGAGCGGGTGTCGACATTTTAGCTTTACGGTTGTTGGTGCTGTTGTTGCAGTTGCTGGCTTTTTTCTATAGTTGAGAATGGTGTCTAGACTTTTAGCTTTGCTTTTTTCGGGTTTTTATATTTTTCGCTTTTTTGTTTTAAAAACTCGCACACACGCACTCCTTTGCACAAAAATTTTTTTTTTTTCACCACAGCTTAGGAAAGGAAGATATCTCTATTTGCAAAATTCTTCTCGACTTTTTTAAAACTTTAAACAAAGTGAATTTTTTTCGCTTTACTTTAAATTTCCCTCTTTTTGATTATTATTGTATTGTAGCTTTTATCAGTCTTGCCTTCTACTATTATTTTCTAGAGTTTTTTTTTTCTACTTCACTTCTCAGCAGCGTTACGTTTTTTCAGCGTTTTACGAATAATTCACGTCTTCTAAACAGCACGAATAAAATTTGACTAAGCAACGAAAGATAAATACATGCATGTATTGACAAAAACCAATACGCACACACACACAAACACACACAGATGCACGATAATGCTCACTACTCATGCATGCAAACTCAATCTCTCTCTCTATCTCAAATATATAAGCAGGCATACAAACTTACACGCAAAAAAAAAACACCTACACTCAATATTTGCTAAAAAGAGACAAGTATTACTAAGCCACGTTTTTTCTGCAATAGGTTTGACAAAGACCTCTAATAAAGGCAATTCCTCTAGCTCTTGTTCTTGTTAGTCGAATTAATTTTCTTCTTTTTTTTTTTTGCAAAAAGTTTTTTTACCTGTTTATTTTTTTTTGCTTTATAAAAAATTTTTATTTATATATATTCGTTCCTCTTTCCGATGCTAATTTATTTTACTATAATCAACCGAGTTTTCCTTTCTTTACTTCGCTTATTTGTCGATAGAAGACCCACATCGATGGTTAAATAAAAATAAAAAAAAAACAAGCTATTACTGAATTTTTGTCTAGTATGTTAATTTTTCTTTTATGTGTACACGCAAGTCTATATAACAATTAACCACACACAGAAAATTAATTCTAAAAAATAAATAAAATTTGATAAAATTCCAATTACAATTACGAATTTTCACAAAAAAGGCAAAGAGGAAAATTGATGTTGCCAGAGTGTAAAGTTTCTCTTTTCGGATTCTAAGAGTGAAAACAGAATGAATTTTCACTGCGAACAAATTAAAGCTGCCTTTGCCTGCCTTATCATAACATTTTTTAGACAAATGTTAGAAAGTAGACAAATGTAAATATATATAAACAATTAACATAACATAAGAAAAATAAAGATGTCAACGTAAAAAATTACAAAAGCAAAATAAATGTAAAAATCAGTAGACCTTTTTTCGGCGAATTTTCGGTTGTAGATTTGTTGTATAGAAGAAGAACAAAAAAAAGAATGTAAATACGCATAAAATTTTTGAAATTAATCGGTGGAAGACAAAAGTTTAAAAAATGCGTTTGGTAATGAGGGATAATTGGATTTACTGGAAGAGAAAGCAACAAAATGGCTTAGACATAAGGATGTAAAGAGAAGATATTGCGTAAATCGCCTTTTTCAACGTTACGATGCTGAAGGATTGTTCGTAACAACTTACTAAAAGTTGTAAGCACGAGTCCGCAAAGTTTCGTAAATCTTCAGCTCGGTCGCTCACTTCGGCTAAATGTAATTTATTTCTCACACTCGTAGAAGTATTTCTATATAAAACAAACACTTAAATGCTCGTGCTTAGACTGCGCTACAATACTGTACAGAACTTCTTCTTTTCATTAAAAAGGGGCGTTTCAACTGCAATATCATCTCAGACAACTTAACATATGCATGCACTGCATATATATACTTTCCAGGATGCGTTGCTTGTTGAAAAAACCAAAAAGTATTATTTTAATTTTTGTACACCAACGGCATGTTCTTATAAGCGTTACTCTGTAACAAACTTTCGGGATAACGCTTCTTGAAAATGAGCACTTTTATTTCGTCTAATTTAATAGATGTGGAAGAGTACATTTAACGGCTACTACGCATATAAAAAGCAAAAAAAAAAAAATAGAAAGGAAATCATCGAACAGAGTTGAAGCTGTCTAAGACGTGCAGCGAAAAAACCGAAACAGGAAGCGATAGATAACATATATCTTTTTTTTTTTAAAGATCCGTTACCCATTCTCCGCCCTCCTTAAAACAGGGTAGGACTATCCCTGTTAAACGGGGAGAGCGGAAACGGCCTCTTAACTGTCAGTTACAACGTGATGCGGCTGATCACCAATAAGAACGGATAAAACATTTCACTTAAACATTCGCTTAAGTGTTTAACAATCCTTGACTTTATGACAAAAGCATTCATGCCAGAGCCAATCCAGTTATAATTCTCACAATCTTCGCAGAGGATCAGTGTTATAATATTTTATTCTGTTTGCATTAACAGGCAATACTAATGCAAAACGTAAGCTGTTTAGCTTACGACTAATTTGACAGTTATGAAACAGTGTATACTGCAGATATTGTGCATACGAAAAGCAAAAAACACGAAAACCGAAAACGAAAGATAGCTTTCGCGTAATTAATAACCTGGATAAATATCTTCAAAATTTAAAATAAATTGCCTTCATTTCTCCTTCTGCTTTTTTTTTGAAGAATTTTAATCCGTTTGCTGGAAAACAATTAATCTTTACTGTGTCACCCCCTAAATAGTTTTGGACATTAGGCCAAGAGTGATTAGAGATGCAAACCAAGAAGAACTAGCATAATTTTAGACACCTGAGCTTGTCAGAGATAAGCTTCTTCAGATTCAACGATAAATAAAAACAAAAAAAAGGAAAAGAATTCAAAGAGATAATTATAACTTAGGGTATGTGCCTTAGTCGAATAGAAAAATTATAGCGTGAGAATCACATCATTGCTTCCGAATTTATTCAAATCAAATTTAATGCTTCTAAAAATCCCTGTTGGACTAAAAACGGTCGACCAAGGATAAAATATGTGCCTGCTCTTGTTCTTTCCAGTCAAAATCTCCATCATCGCCCAAATTTTCAGCATATTCTGAAAGCATTTAATCGTTAAAAAAAAAATAGGGATTTTTTAAAAGCTATCTAAAGGACATACCTCTCATCACGTTACGTATAGATTTCATAGAGGCACCACGTAGATTAAGTATTTGAACGACACGTTGCTTGATTGCTTCTGAGGTGGCACTCACCTCTAGAATAATGTAATCAACCATTTGCAAACTAAATAAACCGCCAGTCAATCGTTTTAAGTAATTATTCTCTGCCTCTTCATCTTCACCAATATTAGAAGTCCTCGATTGTTGGTTAATTTCACGATCGATTATTTCAAGTTTATCCAAATACTTTAAATGTAATTCCAATAGACGATCAACTTTTTCGTGATCGTTTTCCGTGAATTTGGATAATAGCCTTTGCCGTTGAGAACCCTTACAATTCCTTAACATTGATGCTATCACTGCACATACATGTTCTTCGTGTGCATCGGCGGATAGCAAACGTTTCTTATTACGTTTTGGAGTTTTCATGAACAATGGGAAAATCGTGCGTAAACCCAAGATATCAACAAATTTGTTACAATTTTCTCGACCGTCTGGTCCCGACATGGAATGATCTAAAACTTTCAACGAACCGTTACGGGACATTTTCTTCTCGCGTAACATTAAATTCATTAATTGCAATCCTTCTCCTTTAAGAAATCTTTCACGATTCTCTTTGGTCATTAAAGCGGAGCATAGACAATTGAACATATTTTCCATATATTCTTGCTCTTCGGTGGTAATTGGGTCATGGCGTTTATAAATGGCCAATTGTTGTAGCAGTATATCAATTCCATCCGATTCTCCCAACAATAAACGATTGTCGTTATTGTTCTGTATGAGAATTGACAAAATTTCACTGCAGTATAATTTATTCGCATCGTAAGGAGGTTTCTGCTTTAAACGTTTCAGCAACCAAGTCATAAGACCTTGTTGAGCGGCTTCATAAGCAATAGCGGTATTAATCTCCGTAAGGTTCTCAACAATAGCTAAGGTATTATGGACACCATCGGCTTCTTCTCTTATCTGTTCATTCAATCTTTCCATATTTTGAACTAAGAGAGCACAAATTTGTTGCTTTCTCAATGCGTCTATTAAAATAATAGCACCTTCGGAGCTTTCATCTGCAAATTAATATAAATGTAAGATATACCTTCTATTTTTTTTGTTTTAAGATCATAAAACTACTTAATATGTCCACATCCGTTATTTCTTGCAATAAGTCTACTATGGCCACTGCTATATCGGTATTAGGATGCGATAATAATTCCAAAATACTTGGTATACCGTTTAATTCAACTAATGTGGGATATAAATCGGGAACAGCAGCTACGGCTTTCAATTCTTGTATCATATCGTGTAATTCTAATTCAGAATCCATAAATTTTCCTGGATTATCTGGATATTTAATACGTAGCTCTTGATTTTTTAAATTCTTTTTCTCAAACACTAAAAGTAATTTCTTTAAGCCTTGTTCATCTAATACCTCCCCCTCAGCCTCTTCACTTTCGACATACTTTAAAATATTTAAACGCTGCTCCTCGGTTAACTCGGGATCTAAAAGTGAGGCAGCAACACCACTTATAGCTTCCGTTGATGAAAATTCACTTTGTTTTGTAAATTCCGCCGCTTCTTTGGCTTGAGCTATACGTTTCATACGTTTATGATTCTCTTCCTGACGATTTCTCGGTTGTTCCGGCGTTCCTAAATCTTCAATGTCATCTTCATGTGGTCGTTTAGGTGTAGCCTCAGGCTGTTTATGGTTTTACAAATATTTTGGAAATTATCTCCAGCTTGACTTTACTTTATAGTTCAGATATTTTACCTTAAATGATAGAAGTTCACCTATATCCATCTTTTATATTCAATATATTCGCGAAGAAAACCAATCACAACACAGCCAAGAGATTTTGTATGACTTTTAAAGATTTATTTACAACTTGAGCACAGCGTTGCCAGAGCTGAATTTAATAACATCTAAATCGAAAGGTGTTGCCGTTTTGTTTATCATTAACATAGAAAGTAACAGCTTTCAAGTATGTTCATACTAGTTAACGACAATTAAAGCTTAGTAGAAAAAATGTCGATATATTTTTAATAGAATTTATTTAGTAACGAATAAAATATTTTAATTTTTATTGATAATTTTCTTTTCTACATATAGACCGCACTCCGTGTTATTATGAAAAGTCAAGTTTAGTGGATATGGTATAAAAATAAATATTTGTAATGCATAGAAATATGGACTGACAAACTTTAAAACTAAATATCTAAAGACTGGGTTGTTTCTAAATTTTTTTTTATAGAATTTCCAATGCAGATAACGAATGTGAATAAAACATATTAATTTTAAAGTAATGGTCTAGCTAAGTAGGCATGGAATGTGATGCATAGAAATATGCGTAATGTACACCATAAAATAAATACCATATACATACATCCTGTCGCGGTGACATCATGATTTTTCTTTGGTGGTTTGCTGACCGGCTCGGTGTTCACCAGAAGAAACTTTATTTTTCCGGGATGGTTTTCCTTTCTTTAGATTATTCAATTTAATCATTGTTCTCACTTATCACTGCACGGCATGAGCCCAACATGTCAGATGTAGCACCCGACACAAATATATATTGAAGAAGGGTAGTCTGGTGTTGGCTAGCCGGGATTGTATGGTTGATTCGAAGACAAGAGTGACTATGTTCCGTAAAGTAAGGCTAAAGGCTTTATAGTCTAAATTTAAGCTCCACGAGGGTCAGGAGTCAACTCACAAAGTCATGAGTAGCAGTGGGTAGAGGTGGCTGCTTTGACGGACTGCAAATTGGTGCTTGCCAAGATTCTTCGGGGGGAAGTTTGCATACTTACTTACCGCGGTGGAAACTAGTACGTCTCATCACCAGCTTGAACGCAGCAGTTAATTTGACTGCTGGTTACGGCCCTTCGTACAATTAGAGGTAATGATAGATCTCAGCACTCCACAGAGTGGGTTTATTGGACCATACGCAATAAATATATCTAATTTCTCCAATGTAGTTTAGGCCCCTAGCTTATACGGATTGTCCAACTCTCTGAAGAGCGCCGCTTACGCAATATTAACCCGTGCGCCGTCGGACACCGTGAAAGGCACCTAGAGAAAGAAAAGAATCCCTGTCGACGTGTTAGCTGCCCAATCCAGAAGAAAACCAGAATACCGAAGTTGTCGGTCCCTCGATTCGGATGACAGTGAAAATCACCGGATTTGTATTTCCCGCAAGGTTATGTCATGGCACACTTATTCTACGGGTTTCCCCAAACCTGTCAACTTAATGCGATGATTTACCATTAACCTAACCTAATACTTTCCCCTCCGAGAGAAAGGATATGTGAGGCCAAAACGAGGGACGACTTTGAGTCCTCACAATATACATAAGTAACTATAGGGCAGTGCGTGGCATTTAATGGGGGACATAGAAGTCGCGATTCTTATCTCCCCGGTATTAATTTAACATCGTGCTGCAAAATACTATACTACTACATACATAAAACAAGTAAGAACATTATAATCGGGCAAGGCCGACCGTTCAATACCGTACACCACATTGCCTAACACAGGTCTTATTTTTGTATGAAAACATGTTGTGGGTCAATTTTCGTCACCACAGATTAAAACTTAAATTTTTCTGCTCTACAAGGGACCAATTTTCGTGAAGATCTTTATTGGCGTAGGATCTAAAAATAGGCCGAGGTGGTCCAAATTTGGTATAATTAATTTTTTTTATGTTAAATTACTGTTATGATGTAATTTTCATCATGAAGCATTGAAAACTTCAGAACTTCACTTTTCACTCGTTCTGGAGGGGGGGTTGAAAAATTGCCTCAGCTGGTTGGAAGTTTTCATAACAATTTAGAATGCCGAAATATTACTGATACTACACTGTTGCCGAGAAAATTTAAAAAATTACAATTTTTTTCCATATAACGACTTTTCTGGGGGGAGTGAAAAGAAGTGGATCGATCTGAACCATTTTCACCAGCGTCCGTCCTTAGAACAAAACACGTCACACTTCTAAATTCAAAATATCTCAAAAATAGCAACCTGCAGCTTGAACACAAGAATTTATGGACAGACGAAGGGAAAGACAGGCTTATCGATTTAGAAAATGATTCTGGATTTGATGGATCTATCTTAAGCCCTTCTGCGTGTTGCATGCGTTCGCACTAACTTTATATACCCTGTACCGCAAGCGGTGTAGGGTAGAAAAAAAAGCCGATGGACATTCAGAATCAAATCGATTTGCGTGTATTATGGATAGTGCTACTAACATACGCAAAAAATTCATCAATTTTATATGTATGTCTGTGCAAACTGAATATCGTTGATAAGTTTTGAACAAATTAAATTTTTAATTTACTAAATTAATTAACAAATAATTAGACGTTTTTTTTTTTGTTTTTTATTTTACATAAATTAATCATAAAGATAATAAAAATAGTAATAAAATAACGTAATATAAAAAAACATCAAATTAAGCTAAGTGAAATCGTACAAATAGTTTTTATAAGACAAGCGTTTCCGATAGATAGATTCATTCGAAATTTTTACAGTAATGGAAAATAAAAAACAAAAATAACTTAAGATAGAAGAAATTTGTAGAAAGTACCATTTTTTTGGTGTTTTTGTTTTTTTTTTTTTTTTTGTTTTTTGTTTTTTATTTTTTAAGTATTTATTTACTTCTTCGCTTAGCTGATTAGCTGAAGTTAGTCTTCTGTTTCGTTTTGTTATGCCGTAGATGTCTTAAATTCGCAACTGAGGATTAGTGTAGCGTACATATTTTAATAGAGCATCATTCTCTTCGCAAACAAACGGCTTCTTATGATGACAAGCGACATCATGCCAATTAACTCCATCATTGTAAAATTGATTAAGTAAAGCTAAACAATTTTCGGGAGCACCATTCTGTTTGTATTCACGATTATCGGGTTGTGGCAGACCTATACCGCCTGTAGGTGACCAATCGCCTTGATTACGTTCAGTGGTCGGTGCCAATTTTTGTAAAGTGGCCGTCCAGAACCAGCCGTTAATATGTGAAGGTTGTAAATCTGGTCGATCGCAGCCCTTAAAGTCACATAAACGGCCCGATGTCCAAATATATTTCACCTAACAAGAAACGACAAAGAATACATAAAAATTTCTTAAAAAAAAACAAGTAGGGGCATTTTAGTGGGGCAATTTTGAAAATTGCAAATTTTTCAACATAACGAGTTTTCAGAACAGGGTGTTATATGGGGAGTGCTCAAAAAAGTGAACCGATTCAATGCATTTTCAATAGCGTTCGTCCTTGGGTCGTAACATGTCACTGTACCAAATTTTGGCTGATAGAAAGGCATAGCCAAGTAAGCCTGATATCAAAAATAGGAAGGATGGACAGACACAGAAAGGAATAGCTAAGTAAGCGTGATACCATTGGAAGGACCATTGGAGGAAGTGTGCTACGAATAGAGGGACTGACAGCCGCACAAAAAGGCATAGCCAAGTAACCGTGATACCCGTGATTACACGGATTGATGGAGGGACAGAAAGACATAACCAAGTAAGTATGATATCAGTAGATGGACGGAGAAAAGGACGGAGGCAAGTAGATGGGATAGCAATGGGAAGACGGATCGATATATAGAAAGACATAACGAAGTGAGCGTGATACGAACAGACAGACTGATGGACGGAGAGAAAAACATAACCATGTAAACATGACATGTGTAGACGTACGGACGGACGCAAAGAAAGCCATGATCAAGTATCAATGAAGTACGAGTGATATCGTTAGACGGAGACATGGACAAAGAAGTAAGCATGATTCCATTGCATGGACTGACGGACGGACAGAAAAACAGCCAAATCAAGAGAGTAAATGTACACAAATATTTCAGTGCTATGTCAACGTTTAGTAAATCTAATTTACCCCACTATGTGTGAAGTGTGCAACGAAATGGCTTAAGCGAAAAACTTGATTATATTAACTAAAACTCTTCTGTCATTATCTTCTGTCATTTATCTATCTATTAACGTTAAATAGTGCCGAACTCTTACGTGTATTCGTCTAATGTGCATTTTAATGATTTGTAAGCAGTTAAGAAACCAATACTTCCCAGCAAAAGGAAAAAAAAAAAAAGAAAAAGAGATAAGTACACGACAAAAAGACATGACACCTTATTGTGTTAATTGAAGTCCGCAAAAAACTTTTGTGTACACATTTCCATTCATAACCATACTTATTAGCAATAAAGCAATTGTTGTCAAGTTAAGTACGTTCGCTTGTGCTCAACGTTATATGCATGAAAACTTTCTCTCTATAATTTTCATTAGTTAGGTTAAACGCAGGTATAAACAAGCAAATAAATAAACAAATAAACAGACATATATACACATGCACACGCACACACATATATATATATATATATACAATCGTGTACAACCTTGTGTTCAATTACAACATAAAGAAATTTTTTTTGAAAAATATTTCTTCCTCTGCCCTCATGTAAGGTTTTTTAACTCTTTTGCGGTTAACACTAAGCTATAAAAAAATTGAATGAACGCTTTACACATAATAGAGAAAGACTAAAATACAACAACACATATATATATATAGCTAATACTATAATGAGAAGTATTAATACCGTTTAAATGAAAAAAAACAAAAAAAATGTTTTGCAGTACAGTAAACCCCTCTATAACATGTCTTCATATAGAATGGATTCGTATAACATGCTAACAAAGTCACGTATAGCACGAAAAGAGAAGGAGACAGAAAATATATACAGGCATCTCTCATTTAACACTGTTAATTTATGCCATGCTAGATCTCACATTGAATAATATAAGGTAAACTTAGACTAAGCATAAATGAAAAAAATGTTTTTTATCGAAATCTTTTTATACACTACACCACTTGTGATACAGGTGCGTGTATGATAAGTTAGTGCGGGTATGTGTAACACGCAGAGGGCTTAAGATAGACTCAAGTTTTATTATACTGATCGATTCAGAATCATATTCTAAATTGTCCATCTGTCTGTGTGATGTCTGTCCATATAAATTTTTGTTGAAGCTACATTGAAAATGGTTCGGATCGGTCCACATTCTCTACCGCTCGCGATATAACGCTCTAGTGACTAGGTATTAGTATTTAGGTATTCTAAATGGGTGGGAACACTTTAGACCGGCTGGGGTAATTTTTTGTAACCCCTTCTTTTATAACCGTTGCTGCGGATATTGAAGCTTTACATGGTAAAAAGGTCTAAGTTACAATATTTTATGGTGAAAATTGGCTCTTAATAGTAAATTAGCCAAAAAAATCTACCTTAACGAATTTGGTCCACGTAGATCTATTTTTTGGATACTATCGCATAAGGACTCTCATGAAACGTAAACTCTTTAATGCCAAAAAAGCTTAATTGGTTATTTATTTGTGATGAAAATTCGTTTATGGTAGTAATTAAATAAAAAAATGAAGTAGACCTAGTTTGAACCACATGGGTCTATTTCTTGGTCGCACTCTCTATAAGATATCTCCCTTCCGAAAAGGCTTAATTTGTAATATATTATGATGAAAATTAACTCATAGTAACGTTTCAGCAAAAAAAATTAACGGTAGCGAATTTGGATCACATAGGCATATTTTTTTATAGGCGCTATCACGACACGCAAACACTTATAAGGAAAGAAAGTGCAACCTTCGAATATGAGGGCTTTGCATGAAAATAATGTGTGCTTTTTACCAAACCGAGGGAATAAATTTACTAGACGAAGTGGTATACGGTATGTAATAGATTGTGTGACTATTATGTTTTTACATGTTTACGATAAAGGTGGTGAAGGTCGATATCGAAATTAATTTTCTTAGTTGTTGAGGTTATGTTGTTAAGTATAGGCCGAAGATAATTAACCTCAATTTTTTGTTTGTCTTACGGCTCTAAAAAAAAAAACAAGTAAGAACACCGTAGTCTGGCAAGGCCTGCCTTTAAATACCCTACACCACAATTCTTATTTTTATCATCGAATAATGATATAATTTTCATCATGAAGCATTAAAAACTTCAGAACTTCAGTTTTCATTATATGGGAAGGGGTTCAAAAATTGCCCCAGCCGTCGAAAGTTTCCATACCAATTTACAATGCCGAAATACTACCACTTAGCCACTTTTGCCAAGAAAATTGCAACTTTTTTTTATATAACGTCTTTTCAAAATAGGGCGTCACATGGGGAGTGGTCGAAAAAGTCAACCGATCCCAACTATTTTCAATAGAGTTCGTTCCTGGATCAAAACACGTCACTGTACCAAATTTTATAGAAATATCTCGAAAGTTGCGGCCTGTAGCTTGAACATGGACACACGTCAAACAGACAGACAGACGGCCAGCGGGACAGACAGGCTCAGACCAATTCAGATTACAATTCTTGATCGATCGATGTGATAAAAGGTAGATCTATCTTAAGACCTTCCACGTGTTACATACATGCGCACTAACTTAATATATCTTGTACCGCATGTGGTGTACGATATAAAAAGTTCAATCTGAACACGAGATTCTTTGTTTTCCACGATTGTACAAAAATGCAAAAAACACTTACTCAATATAAAAATTATTGTTTTTTTGGAATTATTTACGATAAAAGTTATGAAGGTCCATATCGATTATAATTTTCTTATTTTGTTGAGATTATGTTGCTGAAGATGATTAATCTCAATTTTTTTGTTTACAGCTATGAACAAGAAACAACCGATAAACGGATGGCGGAAAGGGCACGTTTATATCAATTCTTAATTTTTCTTTCATACTTTAACAGCTGAAGATAGCCGCAGGTTGTATAATATCGTAAAAGCAGTTGTTTACACATTTCGATTTTAAAGTTTACGTGAAACGTATTTACGTGGAAATAGAGGAAATTTCTAGAGATATTAAACATTTAATATTATAAAAAATTCTACAATGGAAGCTATATTACCTTTAAATACAATAGATAGGGAGATGTTTTTAAAATCTGCTCGGAAAATAGGTTGTGATAAAATGTCGGCGCTTAAATTCATTTATATAATGCAAGAGAGTGATTTGCATATATTTTCACTGATGGGCGAGGAACGTATTAAAATCTTACTTTATTTATGGCAATTATGTAATGATTACGACGAGGAAAAGGCAGATGAAAGGAACTCAGAGTGTGTCCGCGTAGTAATACGTATGCTGGTACCGTACAGTTTAAATATATGGTTTAGTGAAGAATGGAAATCATGCTGTCAATCGTTTCGTACGGCTTTATTGTATTGCCTTGAACGAGCCAAAGATTTGTTGAAAACATTTTTCAAGTCAATTAAATGGGAGGCATGGTTACAATTGGGTTTAACGCCGCATAATGTCAACTATTTAAAAGGCTTAAGTGTAAAGGTGAATAAAATCCGAGAGACAACGAAAGTAAATTCTTTGGAAACTATCGAAGATCGAGCTAATATCGAAGATCTGAACTATTTCGGACAAGAGCAATTGTTTTTAATCGTATTACGTCTTATCAAGTTATTTGATAGCAAATCGATAGATACGGTTAAGATATTATCGATGCGTATTATTGCTGCTTGGAATGCTTGGAATTTTAGAGACAATCGATTCACAATAAATTGTGAAGATAAACGTTGTTTAATTTTTATGTGTCACATATATTTGATGGCTATTTACGAAATTGATGACGTGCAAGGTTATGTTATAGACAATATGCTTAACAATATACGTTTTTATCATCAAGGGCTTAAAATGCAAATTTCCAAATCGCAACAAGATAATGCAATGAAAATTATGGAATATACACCGGCCCGTCTCATAGCTATGACTTGTGTTAATTTGTTTGTGGAAAAGCGTGAATTTTTTGAAGCATTTATTTATCATTCATTTGACATACATTTGGTGACATTATTTGGGGTGACATCGCAAGCCTATAAAAGCTACTTACTTGGAAATATGCTAATGGAATTAAATTTGATGAAGAATGAGGAAAACTTTGTGGCCAACTTTCAACTCTACAAGTCTTATATGGATTTGTATGTAAATGAACGCGAAAATAGCGAACGTTTCCTTTTGGACGAGCTGCGTAAGAAGGAAGCACACAGTACTGTACAACGGATGAATTTAAAAAGTAAAATATGTAAAGGGAATCGGATAAGTAATATTGCCAGTTATGAGAATCCCGATGATAGGGAAAAGAGTATTGCTCACGATGAAAACGTAATCCCTGATCGGAAATTAGATACCATTTTTCAAAACATACCAAACAACGAGAAAGTCTTATATTATGTTTATGAACTATTGGCATTACGATCTTATAAGGGCTGGCATTTTCCGAAAATTATAATACTTTTGAAAATCATTGGTCACGAATGGAATGCCATTGAAACGTGGCGTTATCATCCTGGCCTTACCACAAATTTTATGCAAAATTTGGAAATAAAACTTTCAAGACATTATGAAGGCCTGGCCGACGTATTCATCGAGCAGCCATTTCTTGAGCAAGAATTTCGGTTGACAGCTTTCTATTTAAATCCGACGAAGAGACTTCACGCTCAGGTGATTCGTTGTGGTATGCGTTTTAATAAGCGTCGCTTGGACGAACATCAAAGAGTTTCTGCGCCAACAACAGCAACAAGAAGTGCTGAAAATATCCCTATTCTCGATGCTAAACAAGGTCTGAATCTGAGCTCAATAATTGATGCAAAAGAAACTGCTGACGTAACTACGAATAACGAGACAATCACCTACGATTATAGTCATTTGTTTCAATCCTTGCATGCGCAACGATTGCCGGATAGTATGGTAAAGGATATATTGACGATAATATTTTTACCGCGTAATAAAAATTTCGCTTGGACCGTTAATTGGACGGAATTGCGGAAACGTTGCAAAGTGTTGTTGAAAAATTCACTGGAAAAGCGACGTTTTATTGAATTCAATATGGAGGAAGCCAATGAACGTTTGAAATTTTTAAATGTCGATTATGAAAAATATAAAAATAGGCCGCAACTCGATTACGGGACCGTGGAAGAAGGTTATGAAAATCATATTTTTTTGGCTGAAACTAGCGGCAACGAAAGCGACCCTGTCGACGAGGATAAAGATGAGGAAGTAAAAGGAAAAGAAAAAGAAGAAGAAGAAGAAGATGAAAGCGAGGATTTTGAAGACGATGAAGATAATTATACGATAACTTGGAGTAAGTTTCAGAAAAAATTCCATGTGTTTGGTGAACGTCGAACTAGAGCTCGCACCTCTAATGCCGTAGCCAATACAATTTCAAATAATCTCGAAAAGTCTTATTCTAATATGTCTGAACAAAAACCTCCGGAGCCGAAAGCTTGCAGCTCTTATGGAAACCATGCTCAAGACAGGAATGTTAGCTCGAGCACTGTAATACGTAAGAAAGGTCTTAATGAATGGCTGAAAGTTCGTCCCAAATATATAAACTCGACGCAAGGCTTCGTAGCACTACCCGATATTTGGAATGTGGAAAATCGGGAATTGAAAGCAATTGACAAAGATTCCACATCTTTCCTGAAGGTTTCGGCAGTTGTACAACGCTTTAAACAATTAAAAAGTTTGCAAGAAGACATTAAACGGGAACAAGAAGAAGACGAACATGTTAATGACAAAAACGGGGCTACAGTACGGAAGCGTGCTCGCGAATTCGAATGCATAAAAGAGAAAGAACGGAGACAAGAAGACGACGAATATGTTCACAATAAAAAGGAGGACTTAGGGCGGAATCATGCTCCTGCAACTGTTCATACTCTTTTCGAAGGCATAAAAGAGCAAGAGGACGTTGAGGCAGACGATAATGCTGAGATGGTAAGGGGAAATCATTTGGAATACGAAAATTCCTTAAGAGAAGAGACGATTTTCAAGCTAATCACCCAAGCGACAGAGGTTCCTCAAAATGAGAGTTCTGCAATCGCTGATATAAGTTACGAGGAGGAAGACGACGACCTGGAGAATATTGAATTGGGCGATTTGGGAAACGCTTATCCAGCTGATGCAAAAGAAGACGAGCAAATCGTCCAGCAAGAATGTGAAAAGCAATCAGTGATCACCATTGAAACGGGAAATCCAAAAAATTATCAAAACGAAATGCCATTAATTCCTAGAAATGGACAAACATCTAAACTTTTTAGTGAAATCTCACTGCAAGGATGCCACGAAAATGATCAAATGATTGCTGAAACTACTCTTGAAGAATCGCAGCCCGTAGAAGATTTGGAGCCCGTATCATGTGAAGGATCATTAGATAATGTTAGGGAACATAAAAATGAATCCCCTTCACGACAAGGACAAGATGAGAAAATGCGTCCTCACAAACCAGAAATATTGAAAGATATGATGACGGGACGTAATGAGTTAGTCTCGTGCCATAAGCGTAAAGACAAGCAGGACTTGTTAAAGAGTAAACGAGTTATGAAATTTAAAAACGCTTGCTTGAAAAATCAATTGAAAGTACGTTTAAGGAAACTGAAAGCAAATGATTATGGAGATTTGTATCAGCCCAGAGTGCTGCTGAAACGTGTTAACATCAGCTCAGGAGTAGAAATATTAAACAACCCCAAGAAGCGAAGACATCAATAAGAGATGATTTGTTTGGATAGCAACGAAAGTTTTGACTATAATTCTAAAGTTCACCAAAAATGTCAACATTTGCTCTCTATTTAGTCAGACTATCGCCTTTCTGCTGAGCATTAAGTTGGAGGCGGAATTGTTAAACGACATCGAAAAGCGAAGACGTATATAAAAGAAGTGGCGAAAATTTTGACTATAATTCTAAAGTTCACCAAAAATGTTAACATTTGCTCTCTATTTAGTCAGACTACCACCATTCTACTGGGCATTAAGTTAGAGGCGGACCACCGAAAAGCCAAGACGCGTATAAAAGAAGAGGCGAAAGTTTTGACTGTAATTCTAAAGTTTACCAGAAAACATCGACATTTGTGGTCTATGGTTAATCAGACTATAGATTTTCTCAGCTTCCGATGGGTACAAAAAAATTTACCAAAAGGAAAACAAAGACCCGTGCCAAACGATATCGGTTTTCAAATATTACTGCAGCTGTTTTGGAAATGTCCTCATTGTTGCATGCTGCCCATCGTCTTTCTACTGCGGTCATTATATTGCGTTCTGCCAATAGCCTGATGTTACATGTTTCGAATGTTGAACAAGGAACAAGTCAGCCGAACACAATCAACTATTATTGATATTATAGTCTAATCTGAACTCATTTGTCCTCAATATTTCTATTTTGAAACAACACTTACAGTATAATAAAAATATTGTCAACTATTGTCATTAATACTTTAGTTGGACTTGCCTTTGATCCACAAACTAATTTGGAATATATATGTAATTCTTCCAGTACATGATATATTAAAGAATTTTTAAATTTTTATATAATTTTTATATTATCTGTAGGAATGAACAAATGAAAAAATGCACCCTAAGCAAAGATGTAAGAATCGGGGTTACTTAGAGCCTTTGTATTTCCTATGAGAATTGAAAAAAAAAATTTTCTCACGATTTATCTATAGGTACAGGTACCATAATTACTTTCGGGAGATGCATTTTATCAAAGGAAAGTTCGCTTCGATATAGACAACCGGACGTACGTCATTGCTTTCGGAATTTAAGGTCTGCACCTAGGGGTAACGATCGATTAGACGAAAACCTTTAGTTTACAGAGCTATAGGAAAGCAATATCTTGCCGACTTCGGCTTGCAAGGGAATTCTACATCACCTACAGGGCCTGCGAACAAGGTTGGTGAACCAGGGTCTATGTACTACAGTTAAATACTGTGTGCCTCCGGAACTTTGACTCAATCACAACTATCAAGATGCTCTCCTTTAGGTCGCGACCAGCTCGCAGCGCTTGTTCGCTGATCTTCCGTACGCATTGAACAATGCATGTCACTCTTCTTGACATGTACGTGATCCTCATAGTTAAAATTGTGATGCTTTTAGATAATCGCCGTTAAACGGCATAGCTACGTTTATATTAAGATGACGCAAGCAATATCTTGCGCCCCTCAATCCCTCAGGGAATCTCACATCACTTACAGGGTCTATGGCCAGGTTAGCCATGGCCTGCGTACCGCAGTTAATTATTTTGTGCCTCCGGCACTTTGATACAACTATCACGATGCTCCTTTTAGGATCGCGACCAGCTACGACCGTTTGTTCGCTGACCTTCCTTACGCAACAACAATCCCTTAGGGAATCTCGCATCACTTGCAGGGTCTATGGTCAGGTTAGCCAACCAGGGTCTATGTACTGCAATTAATTTTGTGCCTGCGGCACTTTGACACAACTATCACAATACTCCTTTTAGAGTCGCGACCAGCTACTACCGTTTGTTCGCTGACCTTCCGTACGCAATAACAATCTATGCTATTCTTCTTCATGCAGGCGATGTAGTTCAGACTGTAGTGCTTTCAGATAATCGACTTTAAGCGGCATCGACTTTAAGCCCTATATTCGCATTGAACAATGCACGCTACTCTTCTTTGTGCATACGATGAGATGAGTGGACACACGGACACTCGCGATCCCCATAACGCCTTTTATAAGACTTTTAGGTAATCGGCATTACACGTGATAGTCATTTTTGCATTCTCACTTTGCGTACATTATGATTACCTATGCGAGTTTTTCTCCATGATTTTTCCATTTCTAAGGAGAAATATTGATTTGACAATTCCAGGTATTCAGTTGCACTATCACTTCTCTGGTTCCCAGCATGCCGTAAATCTTGGACTTCGGTAGCAGCTGATCACTAAGTAAAGAAGTGTGCAAATATGTGGCTGCCGATACTTACGATGGATTCTTCAAGGAAGGTCGCTGAGTATACTTCTGTAAAATGACGACACGGTTTTAAGCACGTAGTTGATATAAGCCAATGCATGTCTTTGATATTGTGAACGACTTCGGCCAATAATTCGTTATGGAATTATTGGCGAGTTGGCGATCAATGTGCTGTATTGCCAGCAAAGCTGCGTATTGTTTGGTATATATGTATATATGAGGAACCAATTTTTTTTTATTATAAGCAATAGTGCGTCAATAAGGTGGTAAGAAAAATTTAAATTAGTTTACTATCCCTCGGTCGTCATTACTTTACTTTTTTTAAACAAAAAAACATATATTACGTTGACGCAGATGTGTGCAACATACAGACGGACTTGAGATAGACTTTTCTTG
>KK500311.1:53544-66095 GCA_000688715.1 Glossina pallidipes
ATACAACCTACAGGCCACAAAATTTTGAGATATTCTGATGGAATTTGGTACACTGATATGTTTTGGCCTAAGGACGAACGCTCTTGGAAATGTTTCGAATAGGATGACTTTTTCGACAACAAACCATATAAAACCTTTTTTTTGAAAGGTTGTTATATGAATAAATTTATTAAACGAAGTGGTGAAGAATATTTAAACCTGGTGGGCTGTGCCCCTATTATAGTATTTTTTTTTTGTTTTTATTATATTTTATGTACGTTCTCGTTCTCTTCGGTTCGTTTTTTGCAAAATCATGTCACTCAAGTCAAGTATTGCTTGCAATAATTACAACTCACCCTTTGCCATCGGGTGTCCTTTCGTGTATGATTCTTTGAGCACATAATTGCGGATTTGGTGGATCTAGAACACGGCCATTATTGAATTGAGCCCAACTCACATTAACGAAACTGAGTAATAAAATACTGGCTGCTAACATAAATGCTTTCATTGTGTGAGACGTTGATTACTATTTTTTTTTTTTTTTTTTTTTTTTAAAATAAATTTTTATTTTTAAATTAAATGCCTTTTTTTTTTTTTGTTTTTATTATATTTTATGTACGTTCTAGTTCTCTTCGGTTTGTTTTTTGCAAAATCATGTCACTCAAGTCAAGTATTGCTTGCAATAATTACAACTCACCCTTTGCCATCGGGTGTCCTTTCGTGTATGATTCTTTGAGCACATAATTGCGGATTTGGTGGATCTAGAACACGGCCATTATTGAATTGAGCCCAACTCACATTAACGAAACTGAGTAATAAAATACTGGCTGCTAACATAAATGCTTTCATTGTGTAAGACGTTGATTACTATTTTTTTTTATTTTTTTTTTTTATTTAAAATTAACTTTTAATTTTAAATTCAATGCACTGTTATTTTTGTGTTTTATTTTTAATTAATTTTTCTTGAAATCTTTATTTTCCTTTTCTTTACTTTACTTTTGTTTTTAATTTTTGTTTTTTTCTTTCTTTTCTTTTAAATTTTTATTATTATTATGCTGTGATCGTGTCGTTTCGTAGTAAAGTTGTGTTCAAGTGATGAGTGAAATTTTTAAAATGAATTGAATTTTTGTTATGCGGTCACAATTTATATACCGAACCGAACCCCAAGTGGTACAAAGTCAATGCTGAGTACGATTTAACATAAAAACACGCAAATGCAGACACACACGATCTACTGCCTGCTGCTGCTGTTGCTGTTGGTGCTGCTGCTGCTGCCTGTCTACAAAGTTATTGAAAATTGAGCGTTGAGCTTAAAGGAAGTAGAAGATGAGTAAGTAGTTAGTGGGCTTTTACCTAAAAAACAGTTTTATTTCTCTTTCACTTATAACAAATATTAACATTGAGTTTTTTTTTTCCTTCTTTGCTTTTTTTTCTTTTTTTTTTTTTTGTTTGTCATTTTTAGGTTACGTGCTGGTTGTCAACAATTCGATAGAAATTTTTTTTTTTTTTTTTAATTTTTTCAATGCACTTGACGATGACAATAAATTTTTATTATTAAAAATGTTCAAGTTGGACGAATTTTTAACTTGGCTTTGGGTCGGCTTTGTAAAAGAAGATGAGAAATTGTTTAGAAAAAAAAAACCGAAAATCTAAAAAGGTAATAAATAATTATTAAAAGGAAAAGAGGAAAACAAATACCTCGGGGGATCAAGTTAAGAGATTAGTTACGGAAGAAGAAGAAGGATTTCAGTGCATTACAAGATCTAGAGATATCGAGATTGCAAAAGAAACAGATTGCATAAGAGTAAGTTAAAGCATTACAATAGAGCAAGGCCGACAATTAAACACCCTACACCATCTCGTGTAACATAACCTCATTCCATTTTTTCAAATATTAGGTAACTATGAAGCCATAGGCCTATTAACTAGTTAGACAGACAGATGTCATGTGCAAAAAGAACCTATAACATAAGTGGGTGTACAAGTCAGCTTGATTACTGCTGCTAACGTAATCATCTTGTTCCATAAACTCCGTAATCATAATATCCGACCGGCAACAAAGTCTGTACGGGTGTACCACAAGCTTTTTCCCCGACCCGCTATATATCGCCTCGAGCCCACTATGTTTGTAAACATGCAGGCTTATCTAATGTTCGTTTATGACATCGGTTTCAGTCCTCTAACAATTCTTTCACGTTTCGTTGGCGACAAAGTCTCTTTTAAAAGCTCTTTCTACTCCGTTCAGTAAGGTTAGCCAACAGAAGCATTTGCGGCATTTTATGCTTCATTGCTTTAAAAAAGGCAGTAGTGCAAAGGGCACTGCAAACGAGAATTGCCTCGTTTACGGGAGTGGTCCTACGACTATTAAGACCATCTTCCAGGTAATGTTGATTTGAAAGATGAACACCACAGCGGCCGCACACAGCGACGGATATGGTCCTCATCAAGAGTATACTTGCTGAAAATCCTGGATATAATGTGTGCGAGATAGTGGACGCCACTAATATTCCCCGGACAACGGTACATAGTCATTTAATCAAAACGAGATATATCGTCATTTGATTTTGCATCAAAAAAAAAAAACAAGCAAGACAACAACTTATGGGACACCCTAATACATTATGAGTTTAGCAGTGCGGTCAAATTCAAAGAATCATCGAAGGATTTCAGACTCGGTGGTAAGTCATTCCTATATCATAATAGCAACACGAACAGTAAAAGGTCGTTCGACTGATGAGTTAGACAGTCCTGGTATTAATATGAAAGGGTTTTTGTTCGACCTAGAAAAGTGCAGTCATTCAATTAAAAGTCTTGAGGGCTCAAGTTTGAATGATTTTGTAAAGGTAGATAAGCAACCTGAACTTTAGATAATCGTGGAATTTTAAGGAAGCTCGAGCGAAGGAGGGCACATGGTGTCCAAGATTGAAGCTGTAAACAAAACGTAGTATACCGTTAACAATACTACGAAGTCTACCTAAGTTATACCCTTAGCACCCGGAAAAGACTTCAATACTGCAGTAGTTAACATGAGTCATAGGGAGGCAATGAGCAATGACATGTTTAACCTTCAGAAGCATATATAGATTTAAATTGTACTGTCTTCAGAGTAGAGACTTTGCAAAATTGGGGGCCAAAGTTGAGTTTACGATCGAGTGTTACCTGAAAAGACTTTGATAAATGGAATACCCAGATATTTATACACTACACCACTTGTTGTACAGGATATATTAAGTTGGTTCGAACATATGTAACACCCAGAAGGGCTTGAGGTAGACCTACCTTTTATTATACCGATTTAAGCCCGTCTGTACGTCTGTCACGGTATTTTTGTGCTCAATCTGCGGTTCACAATTTTTGAGATATTTTAATGAAATTTGTCACACTGACATATTTTGGCCCAAGAGCAAACGTTATTGCAAAATGGTTCACATCGATTCACTTTTTCGACCAATCCGTATATAACGCCCTGTTCTAAAAAGTCCTTGTATGGAGAAAAAAATTGTATTTTTAAAATTTCTCGGCAAAAGTCTCTAAGTAGTAGTATTTCGGCATTCTAAATTGGTCTAAAAACTTTGGGCCAGGTGGGGCAAATTTTGAACCCCCTCTTATATAACGGCAATTAAAGTTCATACAACGAAATGATATAATTTTCAAGGCATCAGGGAGAAAATTATATCATTGAACATAAAAAAAATAACTGCACCAAATTTGGACCATATCGGCCTATTGTTTGAATCCTACCCTAATAAGGAGCTTCACGAAAATTGATCCTTTGTAGAGCAGAAAAGTCTAAGTCTGGTGATGAAAATTGTGTTAAACAATATGGTGTAAGGTTTTTAAACGTCGGCCTTGTCCGTCTATAATGTTCTTACTTGTTTTTACTTTAAACAATGGAATAATCCGACCAATAAACTTTTATAATTCATTTGACAAGTATTCGGGTATGACCATGTTTGTGTTAACGTCAAGATGTGTCGAGATACCAGCTGGTGCCAATGTCATTGTTTAGGTATAGTGCGACAACATTCATTTGAATATCGAGACGTTAATGGTGAAAGACCATTCGAATAGTCTGGGGAACGTTCTTTCCGACCATCTTCAGGCGGGAAGAGCATGTAAAGAGAGAGAGAGAGAGAGAGACAGACAGACAGAGAGAGAGAGAGAGAGAACAGAGAGAAAGAGAGAGACAGACACAGAGAGAGAGAGAGACAGAGAGAGAGAGAGAGACAGAGAGAGGGAGAGAGGCCCTTGTGTATCGAGGGTTTACGCAACTAATATATATTTGCTTCTGATTTCTTCTCTTCCCTAACATTTAATTGATTGCTTTCGGGAAGAAGAAAATGTAAAACAATATTCAACAAAGTCACTCTAAAGGTCATATTGCTTGAGGCAGCCTATGAAGAGTGGATTCATAATTGAATGATTAAGTGCCAGTCTAGACGTGTCTTAAGCGATGGAGGCAGCTTTGAAACGAAAAAACAAAAAACGAAAAAAAATTTTTTTTTTTGGTTTTTTTTAGTCAATCCGGGATTTTTTGCAACCCTAATGTGTTTTAAATGCAGATTAGTTTGACTTTGTTTTTCTTTTTCTTTATTGTTCCCTATTTTAAGTGCATTTATTCTCTAAAGACGTTAACAAATATTTGTTTGAGATTTTCTAGTTTAAACATTTTAAATCATTTAGAGAAATTATTTAAAAATAATTTATTTTTCTTATACTTATATGTATATATATATATATATGTTATGCAACAAGACATCAGTTAACGCATTCGACATGAAAAAAATTTAAAGAAAAATAAAAATAAAAAAAATTTTTTTTAAATCTTTTTTTTTAATTTTTTTTTTTTATTAACCAAATAAGCGTAAAAAAACACACATAGTCAGTTAGTTATTTATCATCAGATACGCACTCGACGGAGATGAAATTTGTAAAAAGAAAATATTTATCTTTTTTTTTTTTTTCTTTTTTACAAAGGTAAACATTTAACCTAATATCCGTAGAGGGAGAGTAAAAGGGTGTGACTTCTTTCAACATAAAATGATTTACTAGATATATATGCATATGAGCATAAAATTATACGATCAATAAAAAAAACAAGTATTATTTGTATTATAAGTTAAATACCTACGAATAAAATAAAAAATAAAAATAAAAAATAATAAATAAAAATAAAATACATTAAATATGTGGTACGTGATAATGTAGTTGGTCTGCAAATATATCCATAAATAGGTTTTTTGTTTTGTGCTTTTTGCTTTTGTCTGCGAGTACACATGTTTATGATTTCGACCTACTGTCTAAAATGATGACCCTTTTCCGAAGGATGGCATTTATCAAAACGCTTGCAACGCCCACTAGGAAGCTTAACGGCATATATATTTTTAAGCGGCTTTAAATTCTAAACTGATATAAGCGTGTCCTTCTGTCCGTCCCTATAATGTTTGTTGTAAACATTGTCGTGGTCGCAAAAACGAAATTATTTGGTAGAAACATTCAAAGCTTCTACAAGCAGGCTGGTATTGAAAATGGCCAGAATCGGTCGGAGGACATGCCTACTATATTGCATAAACTGTGAACGCCTCTGTTTAACAGAACGAATATAAAATTGGTTTCGTGCTCATTACTCGCAAATTACAGCAGATAACCCTATGAAAACGCATATTCTATTGGCGATGGTGTAGTACCTGTACAGAAATGAAAAAAAGCGGTTACCCCACCTAATTGCAATTTCATTTTTTTCCAATCACAGAAGAGCAAGATTCATTGTCAGCAGGATTTTTCTTCTGTTTTTCACAACTTATGAGTAATAAGCAAAAAAACATAAATTTTTGCTTAGAGAAACGAATATAGGCCGAGCTTACGCTTTCGTCGAGCATGTGCTTCGTGTGTGCCTTGATCAATTTTTCCCATTTTCACTACAAACCTGAGTGCAAAAACTTCCAATGTTTTTGCCAGATTCGAAGCTGGTAGCTTCTCTTTTGCGATCAGAAGAATTTTTGCCACAAGCAAAGAAACAAACGGACAGATGGACATGCTTAAATCGATTTAGAATTTGGTGCTGATCAAAAATATATATACTTTATGTGGGCTCTCAAATTTGTTCCTGTGCGCTGCAGTGAATATATTCCTCAAGCTTTGACAGAACAAGTCGGTCACGCCCACCTAATATTATAGAATATGGAAATTTTTGTTGTTGTTGTTTTCTTCGTTTTTCTTGCGATATCGATGATAGGTGTAAAAGATTCCTTTGCACCCAGATATAATTTTCCTACTTGGTCCATTTTAGGTTAATAGACCATAAAGGACGCAAAGGAATAGATTCGCAATTACTTTTCATTAAGATATATGACCCCGGAATAGCCGAGACTGTGTGTTGACTGTCTATCTTAAGTAAAAGTACAATTTTTTGTTTGCATTGTCCAATTAGTTAGGGGTTGTCTACTGTCTACTAACCTAACCTAACTTTATTCCAATTTCACATTATCGTAGGACTGAAGACTCTTCTATAGAATATAATATTAGAGGGTGTACCATGGTGTGAATGAATAAATGATTGAATAAATGACTGAACTCACGAAAGCCTGTATAAATGAAGAAAGAAAGGGAGAAAGGAAGGAAGGAATGAATGAATGAAAGAATGTATGAATGAACGGAATGAATGTATGAACGAATGTACGGATGAATGAATGTATGAACGAATAAATGAATAAATTTGAATAGGATGAGCTAATGCTTGAAACTCTTCAATGTGAAGTAAGCCTTTACATGATCCAGGTTTGTCTGTCCATCTGTCCATCTCTATATTTCACCTACAGATCGCAAGTTTTGAGGCATTTTGAAGAAATTGGATACACTGACGTATCTTGATCCAAGGATAAACGCTATTGAAAGCAATCGGGACCGCTTTTACGACTACTTCCCTTATAAAGCTTTATTCTAAAAAGTCATGTTATGAATACATCAGTACTGGTCAGTTTCTGGTGTATATAACAGCCAGAAGGACTTCCATCTTTTATTCAGAAACACTTACTAAATCGATTTAATCTCGTCTATCCGTCTGTCCATCTGTCCAAATTATTTTTTTGCATTCAACCTACAACCTGAAAATTTTTCGAGATATTTCAAGATATAAATCGATCTAATCTCGTCTATCCGTCTGTCCATCTGTCCAACTTGTTTTTTCTGTTCAACCTACAATCTGAAAATTTTTCGAGATATTTTTATGAAATTTGGAACACATTTTCGATCTTTTCCTATAAAAAACGTTATTTATAAAAGTCGCTGTATGAATAAATGTACGACGGTGTAATGTATTTAATGGTAAAACGTAGCTCACCAAACTTTTTTTCTCCAATGTATGTATCGTATATTATTCGTCCTGTCTTCTAGACCCACCTTTGCCTTCTCCCATTTTATATATATGAAAACATTTAGTAACAATTGCAAAACCACAGCAAAACAAAAAAAGATAAATAAATAAATAGATAAATAATAGACAAGAAAGATATATGTACATAATGGTACACCACATCCATCGTTTCAATGATTGCTGTAGAAGATAATACTTAAGTAACTTACGGTCCCCTTTATAGTTATATAGTAATACATAAAAATGTTGTCATAAAAATTATAATGAAAATAAATTTAAATAAATAATATAATTAAGGTCGCATATGAATTTTTATGTACCTTAGTATCTTGGTGACAAGGGACCCTCATATATATATAACTACATTATTTTTTACTTTAAACTAACCATTAACTATTTGTTAAGAAAGTTGAAAATAAATCAAAAAAAAAAAAAAAAAAAAAATGAAAAGAAAAGAAAAGAAAACAAATTATGTGCAAACTAAACCAGCAAAATTATTTCCATTCAAATTACTTGTAACAACAAAACACATTTTGTGTATAACAAGCCCAGTTTAACTAGAAGGTCATAAAAATTAGCATTTCTTTAAGCAAAAGTGATTGAATAACTTCTTCGCCAGTTACTTATGTAAAAGAAAAAAAAAAAAAAAAAAAGGGAATAACAGCGGACACGTTATGCTTTTTGTGCATTGTGTCTTTTATAGCTTCTCGAACAATTTATATTTTTATTTAAGCCTTTTTTGTTTTCTTTTTTTTTTTTTTTATTAACTATTTTGTATAATAGGTTGGCGTGAAAGAAATTTCATCACGTACTCCATCCAAGCTATCCAAGTTTTCATTCTTTTTTTTTTCATTATACCCATATATACCGAGAATTCTGAATCAATTTAAGCATGTCCGTCTATCCGTCTATGTCATGTCTGTTGTGAGCATTCTTTTGATAAGAGTGCACATATCGGCTTCCAATTTTGTGGAAACATAGGAGGTTCTTGCACGCAGCTTGGTATTGAAAATGAGCCAAATCGGTTGAAAGACAAACCTTCGGCAACACATAAACTGCGGAAATCTCTATTTTCCAAGAAGAAAAAAACTGATTTTTTGCACATTGCTTACAAACTCTTGCAGATAGACCAACAAAAAATTGAATGTTCATTTTATGGGTAATAGTATAGAGCCTGCGTAAAAGTTGTAAAAATGAGACACGCCTCTCTGATATTATAATGCAACAAGATTTCATTTCTTTTTTAAAACCTTCCGAGCGATCAGAACCAAATCTTCAAAACAGTCGTAAATTATGTATATTCTTGATCAGAATCAAGGCATGTTCTCTCTGCTCGTCTGTCCATCTGTCCGGTTGTGTCTGCATCTGCAAAAATGAAGATATTGCCTTCGAAGTTGCAAAAGGCAAAGTTGCAAAGAAATGGCCACAGGCAGTGGTGTTGTCGAGCCGGAATCCTCCGGAACGTCGTTCCGGTACTTCCTTTTTGGACAGGAACGCGTTCCGGAACTAAAAATGATTTCTGATAATGAAAATTTATAATGAACATTAGAAGACGGGCGAAAATTAGGGGAAATCTCCCCTCCGTCGTCAAATTTGGGACATGAGACCGCACAGAGCGGCCACCTACCCAGGATCGGCCCTGTCTATATAATTATACATATGCGTTCCGGTAAAAAAAAGTAGCGTTCCGGCAAAAAAAAAAAAATTAGCACAATACCACTGGCCAAAGGGCAAACCGCCTAAAGGGCAAACCGACTACGAGGCAATACTAAGTCAGAACGTTTTTGCTTTTCGAATTTTTTGGTCGTTTCTCACGGACGCATATAATACAAGTTTCTATGCGTAAATGTTAGGCGCACCCACCCAATAACACAGACTATAGATATTTAGTTTCTTCGTTTTTTATGTTTAATCTTTTCTACTATAACGGCGATGGCTACAAAAGATTCGTTTACGACTGAATATAATTTTCTTACTTGTTAATGCATCATAATATAATTGGAAGGGAGACCAAGGAAAAATTAAAAAAATATATGTATGAAAAGAGAGAGAGAGAGAGAGAGAGAGAGAAAGGAAGCGAAGCAAACCGGAGATAACTTTCTTGCCACTCCAATATCACTGCCGAAAAATTATTTAAGTTTAGATATATATGTAAAGAGAGAGGGAGAGAGAGAGAGAGAGACAGAGAAAGGAAGCGAAACGAAACCCGAGATAACTTTCTTGCCACTTCAATATCACTGCCGAAAAATTATTTAAGCGTAGATATATATGTGAAGAGAGAGTGAGAGAGAGAAAGGGAGAAAGAGAGAGATAGGGGGGGGGAGAGAAAAAAGGAGCGAAAAAAACCGAGACAACTTTCTTGCCACTCCAATATAAATACCGAAAAATTATTTAAGCATATCACGTTTAAATTATAAATAAAAAAAAATTATAAATTATAAATAAATAAAAAAAAATTGCATTTTTTTTTCCGTAAATATTTTGATTATTAGCAATTTCCCTTTAATGCCCATGTAGGTCAAAGAAGGTTAGCAAACGTAAATAATCATATTTGCAATGGTTATGATTATAATTTTCTAGTTTAACTCAAGGATAAAATTCTTGATTAAAATTTTATTACTTTTTTACTTTATAAAGTCAACATATAGCAGACATATGCGTTCTTTTCACATCAAATGATTTTATCTACGATTACATTAATCTGATCATATCACCCAAATATATATATATATATATATATATATATATATATATATGTTTTTTTTTTGTATATATGATCATCCATTTTGTGGTTACGAAAGTAAACCTAAATAACAAAAAACCTAAATAAATAAAATGCACCTCTGATTAAGATTTGGGCCGAGTTTTTTATACCGTACACCAATTGCAGTACACGGGTATATTTAGTTGATCCGGGTGTATGCAACACTCAGAAGAATGTAAAATAGACTCATGTTTTTCTATCCGCCTGTCCGTCTTGCTTTCTTATGTTCACCCCAAACGTCTCAATTTTTGAGATATTTCGACGAAACTTGGTGCACCGATGTGTTTTGGCTTAAGGATGAAAGCTGCTGAAAATGGCTAAGGGTGGACCATTTTTTCGACCACTTGCCATCTAACAATTTTTTTTTTTGAAAAGTCGCTATATGAACAATTGCAGAGGGGCCTTGTCCGCCTATAGCGTTTTCATTTGCTTTGAATATGTAGTGTTTAGAACTTTTGAAGTACAGTAGATACATAATCGTATAGCTTATAGAAATCGTTAATATTTATTACAAAAGCAATGAACTCACGGTTACGTTTCGTGGAATGGTTAAATAGATAAGTTCGTAAGCGAGAGATACTGACTTTTTAGGAGAAAAAAAATACATCTTACACTCCTAAAAGACTTTTACGTATACAAAAATAACTTTTGGGCGTGGTTTGTGGGCTGAGAATATCACTTTTGAATATGAAAATGAGATTGCAGTGGCGAAGGCTAGGAAAACATAATAACTGGGGTCGCTTTACCGTTGCCGATGGTGAATTAAATCGACGCTAATGCATGCATTTGGAATAAGAACAGATTTATGTGGAAAGGCTGCAAAAATTGATGTTACATGTCATCATTTATACGAAAACACTTGTAAACAAATGAAGCCATGGCCCAGCATAAAATGTGGTGCATCATCTTAGAATTATTCACAAAACGACTTTTCAATATAAGGCGTTACATGAAAAGTGGTCGAAAAAGTCGTCTGATCTGAACGATTTTCAATAGCGTGCGTCCTTACGTCAACGCATGTGACTGTAGCAAATTTTATCAAAATATCTCAACAATTGCGACCTGCAGTTTGAACACAAGTTTTTATGGACAAACATCAGAAGAAAAGACGGAGGGACAGACAGACTTGTCAATTTAGAAAATGATTTTGAATCGATCGGTATAACAAAAGGTGAGTCTATCTCAAGTCCTTCTGCACCTGTTACTTACGTCCCTACTAACTTAATATACACTATACCACATAGCGTGTAGGATATAAAAATGATTCTGAATCGACCGATACAATAAAAAGTGTATCTATCTCAAGTCCTTTTGGATGCTGCATAAACTAAACATATTCTTGTACCAAAAATGGTGATATCCTTTACCTTTTAGTTACGTTATGACAAATTAAAAAAAAAAAAAACAACAATTAATTGATGCCCTCATATATAATGTGATAATGAAAACAGAAACATTTTAAAATTTCAACTGAAAAATTTTTGTCATATTAATTACCTAAAAGTTTAAAAAGTCAGGTCTTCCCGTCATCGCCTTAACAGTGATGACTTAACAAAACGCATAATGAATTTTAAGTCAAAGAAAAAAAAAAAAAAAACGAAAAACAATATATTTGCTAAAAGCTATAACATGTAAGGTATTTTTAAAAAAATTTTTAAATTTTTAAGGCATACTTAAGTCTAAACAACAACAACAACAACAACAACAAAAGGACTATAAATAAAAAACTATGCCACTGCTTAGATTTATATAAAAATAAAAATCTTTTTTAATCAAACAAGTAATGATAGAAAAAATAAAATCGATTCTTTTCCTATTAATTAACACAATCTTTGTGAATAGAACTAGAAAGGCAAACACGTATCGGAAAAGCCAATAGAATTGTCTTCATCAATGCTCGAATTTAATTAATATGCTAACCAACGACGACTCTAAACTAAGTTGACCTTAGTCAATATTCAGTCGAAATGAATTGAACTAATGTCGCATGAATTCACGATGTTCGCGGCATTTTATAACTTTAAAGAGTAAATACGGAAAAAACATTGAAATAAAGGAAAACATTTTGGAATAACAAAATCAAGGTTTAAATAGTTGAATGTACTGATGTCTTTAAAAAAAAAAAACAACAACAATTGAGAAAATAATATTTGGTCGCGATCGAATCTTTTACACCCACCACCGTTTACCCTAAAAAAGGCAAAAGAAATAAAAAAGTTAAAGTTTCATGCTCTATAATATAGGGTGGAGGTGACCGATCTTTCCTATTTTCAAAATAAGGCTTTGTCGCATAGACATGCTGGTCTTGTAGGCGTATCCTTGGAAAAGTTTAAGTCATTTCCAAAATCTTTTGCAAATTTGTAGGCGATACATTCATTTTCGACAAAGAAAGAGTGTTAGCCACAGATACATACGCAGTTGGACAGACGGACAGTT
>KK500312.1:2645-65672 GCA_000688715.1 Glossina pallidipes
ACACACGCACACACGTAACCGTTATGCTGGGCACCTTCGTCCAGGAGTGCAGATTCTGGCGACCAGATTGCTGCTTTCCTTCCTGCGTCGACAATCCATCCGCCGCGGCTCATAGTTCTGAATGGTTCACTGATCAGCACCAGGTGAACCTTCTCTTCTATGACCGTTTGTGTGAGCAGAGCTTGAGCTGCCTCGCTGTGGTTGAGGTTAATTTGCATTATTCTCATTTGCGTCCTCTGGCAGCTAAAGCACGTTTGAATGACGGGCACATACTGCTCCCCGCTACATGTTTAGCGTCCGCATTTGGTGTGCCTTTACAAATAAAACACAGGGGCTCATTGGAGCACACCTTTGCGATGTGCCCATCTTCACCACATCGTCGGCAGACCTTTGACCGATCGCATGCTGCTTTACATTGTTTGGCAATGTGCCCGAATAGCAGGCAGCGATAACATTTTACCAGAGATTTGTGCTCCTTTAGTCGGCACACCACCCAGCCTACTCTTAGCTTGCTACCAGCGAGAAGCTTATTGGCTTCTTCTTGCGGCAGGCTGATTAGTGCCGTTTGCGTACCGCCATAGGCCTTTCTCAAGCTAACCACTTCTGCGTTTTCCAGCCCATATTGGTTCCTTATGGCCTCGCATATATTCTCCTTAGTGGTGATCTCGTCGATGTCCCTGCACACGGCAGTGTCGCGTTGTTTCAGGCTTCTAACTGCCGCCTGGTCACCTAGTAGGGGGCTCACTGCGTTCTTCAGCTCGTCCGTTTTATCTCCGTTCTTGTTCAGCTGCAGGAGTGGGTCGCCTTTCTGCGTTCTTCTAATTTTGTGGACCGCTTCGCCAAGCTGTTTCAGCATCGGCTCACCTTTAACCCTGCGCAACATTTCAGCGTAGGAGAGCTTGCCGGTCGCAGCTATTACGATGGCGTCCGGCTTTGTTCTACAGACTTGCAATGTGCCGTCCTTCTTCTTCCTGGTGGTCGCTTGTTGTTGGTCCTCGACTGTAGCCCATGTAGTTTGGTAGGTGGGCTTCTGCGAGGCCCGCTTGGACGTGCTGGCCACGTTACGACGTTTGGCAATTGCTGCGTCTGTATCGCCGGGTTGTCTTCTTTTAGCGGCGCTTGCTTTTGGATCAGCTTCCGCAGCATCTTTCTTGCTCGCCCCTACCAGATTACGGCGAGGGGTCGTTTGAGAGGCTTTTTCGACCTTATCGCCATTGCCGCTCGATTCAGCCCTCGGCTCGGCCATCGCCTGACCTCTTAGCACCACGCACTGCTCATTCGCCACTCTGATGCCATCAATGGCATTTCTCATGGCTTGGTGGATGAACCGCCTTTTGCCGTCCTCCAGCATTTCCACCAGTGCCTCTAAATGGTCACCTAGCCTTGCAGAGGGTGCGTCTCCGGCGTCTGTCGTGGGCACTCTTCTTATTCTTGCAGGCGACTGTGGCTGGGCTTGGCCGCCGACCGGCGATCGTAGCATTCTGCTACTCGCCTTAAATGGGTTCTCCTCGCTCAGATCACTGGGGTGAACCACGCTGTCTGCTTTTTTTTTCGAACCGGCAGACATCGATGTTGTTGTTGTTGTTGTTGTTGTTATTTTAGGTTTATTTGTGTTCATTTTCTATGCTTATCGAACCCCAACTGGGAAGCCGCTATCCGGTTCCGCTGGTGTACTTGCTGTAAGGACCCCATGGTTATCTTTGCAAGCAGTGAGGCCATGCAGTGGGTTGACGCTAGCCCTTATGAGACTAGCTGTTCAGTGCCAGGTCCAACATTAGCCAGGAGTTCTACTCAACTGGGCCTACACCCACCAACTTAACGGTGCGGCCTAGAACATACTTCCCAGACTTGCCATAATTTTAACGGGGCGGGGGCAGTCTCAGCATTAGCCCGAAAGCCATTTCAGCCAGATGTCACTCCAACCTACTCAGGTAACGGAATACTGCCACCACCAGCTCGAAGTCGTCAGTTCAAGTAGTTGTTCCGGTATACCATAATCAAGACCTTACCGGGCTCGGCTTTGATGCCTATCCACAGGCTTCGTAGAACTGTCTCCCTCGGTGCCACCCCGATACCACGGGTGGAGAGCACCTATTTAAAGGACGGCGCTTACTCGTCCAGTCACCGAAGGTTCGTAGGGTTATACGACCTTTTCAGTCGCCCCTCCTCTTCTGTTGCTCTTGGTCGGGGGCTGCTTATTGGTTATTCGCAGCTATATACCACAAATATACCCTAGGGTACGTGCAGGCCGATCACGATCCGCCACCTGTGACCCCCCTGTAGCCTGAGCTAAGCCCTGTGCGTGTGTGTGTGTGTGGGTGTGTGCGTGTGGTTTGTTTGTGGGCGTGCGGTTATGTGGCGGGAGCGGGGAAGCGTGCGGCCGACGTTCATCCATATATATACTACTCTCCGGAAAGACCCAAAAATTGCGAAGACCAAAAAAAAAAAAAGTCTTTTTCTGGCCAAAATTCGCGTCGACGTTCCCCCATATATATACTACTCATATTTTCTTTTACAGCGGTGGAGCTAAAGAAAATTCAACTATAATAAGGCCATAAGTTTCTTACTTTCTTCTTGATTGTATATGTTTTGTTTTTTAGACTCCTGCATTGTGTAGTGCGACCGCATCCTTAAAAATATTCAATTACAAATTTCTTTCATTAAATCGCTAATTTTTGCGCTCACAGCAGTAGAGTTTTGGTACACTAAATGGTTCGTTTCATTCACTCAATTTATATTTCGAGGGACCGACGAACGACGTATAGTACGGACAACAGACCACCCAAACACAGTGTGAAGTCATTAAAGGATTAATTGGACCTTTCTTTTCTTTATGCCTTATTTCAACTTCAAATCTTGTTCATTTTAAATATTCTTCTTGTCATGTGGCATAGCATGCCGGAAATTTTGTAAGCGCCCTACGGCGCAAGGAGTTACGCCCTTGACACTTGTCTGCAATGTGAACCATGCATGCGACGAGATGCGCTCAGGTAGTTATAAAATATTAAATTATCACATTATAGCCATAATTAGTCAAACAATGCGATTTTTTGAACTTTACATTTAATTGTTTATGCATAAATAGCGAAAGGCACAATACTTCGTTTGCCTGTTTATTTAAGTGGTTATTTTACAATTAATTGGTTACGCACCATTAACCGACGCGCACTTCAACAGCAGTCATTAAAATAATGACGAGAGACGAGCGGGATATACTTTTCTGTCGAAATTTAGTAATAAAATATACGATTGAGATTCTATTTGCTTACACATATATTTAACATTTTGTGCAATTTTCCATATCACATATTTTTATACTTGGTGCCTATTTACATCCTCTTATTATTATATTATTTATATTCCACAATATTTTTAATTTAAATATGGTTTGGTACCCAAAATAATTATGGTAAATCGGCATACTGTCGAGACAAAAATTTTCCCTTTCTGTTCAACAAGATTTTTTTTCAGTTTTATTTCAAATCCATAACTTGCGATTATAAAATTTTTAAATATTTGTTATCTATGAACATATTCATTTGTTTAATCATTAATTTAATTTTAAAAAATTGTGGAACATAATTCTGAAATGTAAATAATAATATAACATAAATAGTCGTGTAGAATAACGCATATGTGATATGGAAAACTGGATGAAATATGTCAAAAACATATGTAACCAAATAAAATGAATAAATTTATAAATAATAGTTAACTTATACTATTTTTTTTAGTAATAAAAATATATCCATGTGTCTGGATGTGAACGTTTTTATTGAAATGCATTGAAAGGTTTGGCGAACGTAGAATTTTTTAATGTTAAATAAACTATGAAAAGAAAACAAATTATATTTGCTACATACACGGTTTGCTTTTTTTCGTAGACACACTCTTATATATACGATAGCGCATATTCGCTTAAAATCACAGAATTGTATGCGCTTCTGCTTTGTAAACGCTTGAGAGAATGCGACGTCATCTCAAGAAGCTATTAGCAGAATAGAAGAGCAAGCAGTCAAATGGTTGCTAATTAACAACGTTACCACTGTTATTGATAACAGAAAACCAAAGATCTCGTAAAATTTTTCTTTGACTTTAAAAAAAATGTTGTTGTCATTTAGTTGTTTCTGATTTAATATTTGAGTGCAGTTTCATGGCCAACTAAATGGTATGAGGAAAGTAACGAAAAAAATGGAAGAGAAATGAATAGGCCCACTAACTAAAGAAGCAGTTATGTGTGAGCTAACTAACCAGTTTTTGTGACATTCACCGTTTATGCTTTTTATATCCTGCGCCATCTGTGGTATATTAAATTTGTGTGGACGTTTGTAATATCCAGAAGTACTTAAGGTAGACCCACCTTTTATTATTTTCCCAAACGATTTAAGCTTGTCTGTCCGCCAGATGTCTGGCAATCTACCCTTCTGTTCAACCTACAAGTCGCAATTTTCGAAATATTTCGGCAAAAGTTCACGCGACGTGTTTTGACTCCAGAATGACTCCGTTCGGACGGTATCACTTCTTCGTCCACTTGGCATGTAACGCCTTATTTTTGTGGGTTTTTATATAAAAAAGCAAAGTAATTTTCAGAATTTCAGTAAGAAAATCAGTAAGAGCACCTCGATATTCTAAATCGGTGTGCTGAATAATATCAGTTTGGCAAACCTGTGTGTGCGTTGTAGTTGCGTTTTGGTTCTGTGCAAGAAATATTTCAATTTCTTGTTGTCTATCTTAGCTTTTTTGCTTTATTCGGATCTATAATATAAAAATCTTTAATAGAATTAAGTGTGTAATTGAATTTATATGAAATATATTAATCTTTTACGTGAAATTCAATTTAGTTATGTGCAATCAACAATTGGAGCTCTTGAAAAAGTCTCTCTTTTCTCAAACTGTGGTTACAGTTTGTTTTGCTTTCGCTCTACGTTTACAGTGTCAACGAAAGTGGGAAGTTTGGTTTAATTTGTTGACAATTTTTGTGTCGCTGAATCTTTTAGTTTTTTGTTCTTTTTTTATTTTTTTTTTCTTCTCTTTTCGTACTCTCCTTCTGCCGTGTTTCACTGGACATGGATTGTCTATTTACACCAGGTCGTGTGAAAACATGCCCAAAATCTGAACGATTCATCTCGTGCTGGCTCTGCGAACGTTTTTGCCATGCAACGTGCGCTGGTCTTAATGGCCGTGCTGCTGATGCAGTCCTTGGCAAAAGGCTTGCAATGGTCATGCATTGACTATAGGAAGCGTGACATAGGTTTCTACAAAATCTTCACGGAGACGAGAAATTCTTTCTCAGATTTGAGCAAAAATCTCGGCTCCTTGTGGGAGAAGTTTGAACTAATTAAGACTAGGTTTGAGGAGTGCCGTTATATTAAGCACTCATCTTCTTCCCCAGTTAGCAAAGTTACAACCCGTAGCGTAGCGTGTTACCACTGAGCTCTCTTAAGTCTGACTCGTTGGTACAAGTTAGCGCTTCTTTGATGTCTACAAAGAACGATAGTGATTCTGCTATCGTTGAGTCGGTCGGTAACAAAAAAGTTACAAATAAGACGGGAAGTCCATCGCTTTTGAGCTATGCTGTAGTGGCAAGGGTATCTCCTGCCAGTGGCGTCACTCACTCTAATCTGTCATAATCGCCGAAAAATATTAAAAAGAATAATAAGTCCTCCTCTCCCCTGACTGTTCGAGTGGGAACGCTGGCCGCCAAACTGGGCACGTCGCATAAGCTGCTCGTGCAAGTGTGGTTACCCCTTCTTTATTCGCCTGACGGCAGTTCCTCACAGAAGGTCAATATTTGTGTCAAGGCAGGCACCTGATACATCCTTGGATAACACAGAAAGTTATCTGGCGGCGAAAGTCCCAACAGTCAATTTAAATCGTGTTAGTATTTTCAAATTGGCTCCTTCTCAGTCTAGAGCAATATCGTCTTTTAAAATGCTAGTTCCGACGAAACACATGGATATGTTATTAAATAAACCACTGTGGCCAGTTGGATCCACAATTGAGGAATTTATCCCTCGAGATCGTCCCCGCAATACTAATGCATACCCTTCAAAAAACTAAATGTTTCTTCAGGCTCATTATCTTTCATTTATAAAAATGTTAGGGACCTAAACTCGAAAATTCGTTCTACTCTCCTTAACACAGTGAGCACGGAGCTTTCCCGTTTGGCCTTCACTGGAACTTGGTTAAAACCTGATCTACACTCGTCGGAGTTTTTCCATAATTCGTTTCAGGGTTTCAGAAATGATCGACTGTATCAAAATAGTGGCGGTGTTTTAATTGCCATATCTGCGGCAGTCCCGTCCTATTCAATAGAAATTCGTACAACTCTCGACGTTGAATTTATCGCCGTTCGAGCGAAATTTCCTAATAAACAGTAACCTGTTGTAACCTGTTCCTATATTCCCCCAAATTCGGATGTCTTCATATATAGGAAACAGGCCGTCCTCATTTGTGAAGTGGCCAAGCAATCTAAAGCTACTGATTGTGTCATTGTGTTGAGCGACTTCAATTTGCCTCAAGTCACCTGGTGTTACAGTGATAGTTCCGGCTGTTTGATCCCTACTTCAACATCTGATAGAGCTGTTGTGTTCTTTAATGAATTATTTGATCATAATTTAGTTCAATACAACTGTGCCTCTAATTGCAATGGCGCGCAAAGCGTGATCTTTGCTATACCAATTTTCGTGATATTAGTGTTAATCGTTGTCTGCCGTTTAATTTACCTGAGGATCGTTATCATCCTGCAATGTGTATTTCCTTTCGTCACAAGCATGATGGTTCGTTGAACTACTCTAACCATTCAAATCCAACTTTTACAAATAAATGTTATGATTTCCATAAAATCAATATTTTACTGCTAAAATCTCATCTGTCACATATTATGCTTGATTTATCAGCTGGAAGTATTGATAGCTTATTGTCATTGTTCTACGATACATTAAACCTATTTATTTCTGCATTATCAAACAGTCCCGACTTCGAAGCAAGTGTCCACCGTGGTTTAATAAGACAATTAAATATTACAAGAATAGGAAAAACAAGCTCTTCAAAAAATTTTCGAAAAGTGGCTCTTTTTTAGACTATTTCGTTTACTCAGCCGCAAGGCATAGATTTAACTCCCTCAACCACCAATATTATTGCAGATACCTTCAGTTCATTAAATCCTCTCTATTTGCTAATCCGAAATACTTTTTTAAATTTGTTAATTCAAAAATAAAGGTTTCCGCACATCACTCGCATGTTTCTTTTAATGGCTCTGATTCCTCGGATGACATTGAAACCTCAAATCTCTTTGCTGATTACTTTCGACAAAACTTTCCGACTGCTAATTCTGAATTATCAGCAAACTACTCATATCCGATAACTAATTTAGTTTCAATACCCAATTTGGTTATTTCTGAAAATGACGTGTTTGAAGGGGTGAGTTCTCTAAAATACAGTTGTTCGTCTGGACCTGATGGAATTCCATCTTGTGCACTTAAATCTTGCGCCGTCGAGCTATGAGGTGTTATATCAAAGAGCTGTAATCAGTCCCTGAATTTAGGTGTTTTGCCTTTGTGTTGGAAGAGTAGTTTTCTTATTCCTATTCACAAAAGTGGGATTGGACAACTTGTTGAGAACTACAGAGATATTGCCAAGTTGAGTGTCTTGCCTAAACTTTTCGAGCGAATTGCCCTTTGCCACCAAATCATATATTTCTCCACTCCAACATGTCTTTCGAAAAGGAAGATCTATGGTCACCAATCTGTTAGAGTTTACTTGTTATGTTTTCAAGGCTTTTTCTAGTGGCGCTCCCACAGAGCCTGATCAACTGATTCTAGCAAAGCGTTTGATTTGATTAACAATAAATTACTTATCTTTAAACTCCAAGCCTCTGGCTTCCCTTCCCATTTAGTGAAATGGATAAGCTCTTATCTGCATTACAGTTCATTCAGGGTTTTATTTAACTTCATCACCTCACATGAATTCCCCGTTACGTCAGGCGCACTTAGGACCCATTTTATTTAATCTATACATTAATGATTTGCCTTCGGTGATTAAATCCAGCCAGATCTTAATGTATGCTGATGAGGTGAAACTGTTTTCTTCCTTTTCCAAAGAATCGCAATCACATCAGCTTCAAATTGACCTGAATAATTTGGTTGCATGGTGCTCGACCTAATAAAATGGGTCCTACGTGGCTACCTATAGGTACGCCTGACGTAACGGTGAATTAATGTGAGGTGGTGAAGTTAAACAAAACCCTGAGTGACCTATTATGCAGATAAGAGCTTATCCATTTCACTAAATGGGAAGGGAAGCCAGCGGCTTGAAGTTCAAAGATAAGTAATTTGTGGTTAACCAAATTAAACGATTTGCTACAATCAGTGTATATGACATCGATGCGAGAGCCACTGGAAAAAGCCTTGAAAACATGACAAGTAAACTCTAACAGATTGGTGACCGTAGATCTTCCTTTTCGAAGGCCATGTTGGAGAGGAGAAATATACGATTTGATGGCAAAGGCCAGATGTTGAGTCACAATTCTCTCGAATAGTTTAGGCAATACACTCAACTTGGTGATGCCTCTATAGTTCTCAACAAGTGGTCTACTCCCACTTTTGTGAATAGGAATAAGAAAACTACTCTTCCAACACAAAGGGAAAACACCTAAGTTCAAGGACTGATTACAGCTCTTTGATATAACACCACATAGCTGGACGGCGCAAGATTTAACTACACATGGTGGAATCCCATCAGGTCCAGGCGCACAACTGTATTTTAGAGAACTCAACCCCTTAAAAACGTCATCTTCGGAAATAACCAAATTAGGTATTGAAACAAAGTTAGTTATAGGAATCGAAACTAGCAGTCGAAAAGTTTCGTCGGAAGTACTCAGCAAACAGATTTGAGATTTCAAAATCATCCGAGGAATCAGAGTCATTAAAAGAAATATGCGAGTTTGTGCGCAAATTTTTCTTTTTGAATTAACAAATTTAAAAAAGTATTTCGGAATGTGCAAATAGAGAGGATTTAATGAACTGAAGGTATCTGCAATGAGATTGGTGGTTGAGGGAGTTAAATCTATGCCTATAGCGCCTACATAACTGGGTAGCCCCCACGGGAAAATGATGGAAAACATTGATCGATAACGTATACTTCAAAAATATGTATTAAAGCATTGAGCAGGAAGTTACTACAAAATATTGGGCAATAACACATTTTAAAACGTTATATTTACGGAATCCATTTCCTTGTCCGCGTCGTAGACCTCTCTGTTATCTATTCTCTAGGAAGAATCATAGTTCAAAGTTAATAAGAATAAGACTCGAACTTGAGGAGCACAACTTTATTGTAGAATATCCTAGCGGAATGGATAACCGTGTTGCCAAGCTTTCATCGCGAACAACTATACATGATCTTAAACACATTCAAAAAAAAGCAAATAGCATTTTAAAAATCACAACGAGATCGATGGCTATAAGGAATGACAATGAGTATAATACTTCAAAGAAGCATCATCAATTGCATAATAATGAAAAGTCTAGTACCTAAAGTATATATTTACCATTGAAAAATACTGACGTCAGATAATACTATCAATTAAAGATTCCCCGTGGAAGATGTAACATCAAACAAGGTAAATTAATATAAGCGCGGGCAATATGGAATTGAACAAAATTAAAGTAGCGCTATTAAATAAGGTGATCATAACTGATACAGAAGAGAAACGAGCTATTGAGGATGTCTTGAAGCGATACCATGATAATCCGGCTGAAGGCTGTCACTGTGGTGTTTCTAGAGCTCCTTATAAACCTAAAAGTTATTACTACTGGAGGAACATAACTAAAGGCGTCACTAAGTACAGCAAATTATGCTTAAAATGTTAAACTTCAAAAATAACAAAATACATAAAAGCCCCAATGGCAATACTTCCAGCACCAGCAAAGGAGTTCCACACGTTATTTGTTAATACCATCGACCCATTCCTAAAGCCCAATAATGAAAATAAATATACAATCACTTTTTGCATTTAATGCAACTAATCAAGTATTTAATACCAATATCCATTCCAGACAAGAGTGCAAGAACGGTCGTAGGATACCGATGATTCGAAGGATACCTTGCATAAAATGCAGATTCAGCTTCTGAATAACTAAACTAGAGTGTTGGCAATGTTTGATCTGTGGAATAGCAGTCAACTTAACAATTGAATCCCAGAGTTTAATAGCTCAACAAAGCATTGTGAGAACGTACTATTTCAATTAAGATAAGTAATAAATAAAGATGAAATTAAAAACATGAAGTTTAGATAAATAATAAATAAAATTAATAAAACTCCAAAACTTAAAATAGGCTCCCAACGTATGACAATGAAAAACGAAAGGTTTCGGGTATTTTCATTGCCTTTTTAATAAAATTTAATAATTCCAAAATCGAGTTCACTGTTTCTTTTATAAGAGTATTAAGGATATAGAGGAGTTCGTCGAATGCCTGAATAGAATACAAGTACAGAAAAGGCAGGAGACAAATAAAATTAGTGACAGAATTTGGTGAAAAGATATTAAAGCTAAGACGAAGCGGAGACGACTGATTGTGGACATTGCTTTGTGGAAGGCAGACAATATGATGAATCCTTGAGCACAATAAAATCACTACCGGGATTAAGGGAAACAGGAAAGGTATGTTCCTTAGCGTCAGACTGAGCTCTGGTTATGTGTAAGTAACAGCTGGGCTAAAGTTTTTCGCTATCCAACTAGCTCAACCAGGTTTACATTTTTTTCTCTTTTTCCTCTTCCTTTTTCCCTGCTTTTCTCCTTCCATAGATATATGTCATATAAAACGAGACTCATTGTCCGTGAGTCTCGTTGTCCATTAGTACCGTTCCTTTATCCGTTAATCAATACGCACGGTGAATTTCGTATGCTCGCAAGCACACACACATAGGTCCCGTCTTTACGGAACCTGTAGAATGCTTAGTCTGTCATTTTTTTCCCTTTTTTTGTAATTTATCAATAAAGAAAATATTTAATAAATAATTTGTGCTTTAACTTCTTTTTGTTTTTTTTTTTTTTTTTTTTTGACACAAAACTTCACTACTCTCAGTGATATTTATATTTGCTTAATCATAAATGCAAATAAACAAGCAAATAACAGACATTACCCTAGAAACTACACAAATATCAATGTATAAGAAAATGTAATACAATTACGATTGTGAAAGATGATAGCACACTATCAATACTTTCCGTATCGTAACCTATCAAATATTATTCCGCAAAAAGAAAAAATCACTACGATGACCAATACGCTTCTTAGGACTCTCAGCTCGATGATGATCCACCTTTGCAAATTATATTCGAGATATATTGACGGCCAATAATGAAATCAATATTTTGGCCAAAAATATTAGAAAACGTTCTACTGTTGTAGCGTAATGGAACAATTGAAACTATGAAGCTTATTTTGCAGTTTGTGCGGAACTTTAATTTTTTTTCTTTTAATCGTTTAAAATTCCCTGTTTGCGTCAAAATATTTTTACCCTTTTTATTCATTCTATTCTTTTCCAAATCAATTCGATTTTAAATGCACACTCTCTATCTCTCATTTTATCTCAAAAAACTACCCTAATGCTATACAGACGGACTTCGGTTTTTGTTCTCTTTTCATAATTCTCTCTCTCTCTCTGTACATAACGTTACCATGCGAGATGAGAATTATGAATTATGAAAAGAAACTTTACTTAACGGAACTTCGTTAGTACGGATACGCTATTCCTTTGGGATAGAGCAGGGGCAAGGCCGACCGACGAAACCTCTCCTACCCTATGTATGCGGACATTACAAGCTTATAAGATTTTTGAAAAATTTGAGATTAATTCAAAACATTATCAGGCCCTCGAAATTATTAGCAACACGATAAAGGGCTCGGCAGACATGGTGCTGTTATCTTTCTAAGCCGTTTTGAACTTTAAGATGTAGCATTTTATAGTTCAATTTAGTTATCTAGTTGACCAAAAATAAATAAAAAAAACAATTTAGAGCACACTCTTTATTGTGGCATAGCTCGTCGGCAACTAGGGTGGTTCAAATATTTCTAATTGTCCTTATCTTATAAACACTACAGATATAATCTAGTGGTGTGCAGATACGGACGGATCTAGCGGACGGAAAAAGAATAACCAGTAGATTACCACCTCAACCGTACTGACATTCTCCTACACTCTGCCCAACCCGCAAAATAAATATATACAATATATATAAATTTGTTTTATTCAATAAGGAAGAAAAAAAAATTAAAGCTAGCTACTGAACAATAAAGTTTAAAATTTTTCTCTGGTATAATTATTAATTAATCTAGATTTTAATATTGTTAGGAGAAGAACATAAAAAAAATTAAAGATCTACCAGTCATCGAATGCATTTGTAGAAGATGGGGTGTTAATAAGTATTGAAATATTTAAAAAGAAAAATGATTTAACAACTAAACACGGAAATAATTAATGATAATAATTTTTAACTAATGACTACTATGAAGGATTTCTTTTCCTTACTCTCTAATTTTTATATATATAATATGGTGTCAGCTACTAATATTTAATCATTTGATGTTGTCGGGTTCTGTTTGTTGAAGTATTTTACTTTCGATGTCTATTCCTTTTCTTCTTTCTCTTCTTGGGAAGTTGACTTTCTGTTGATTAGAATGGCTTGGATCGGTTTTATTTTTTTTCCTCGAAATATTTGAAATGTGACTCGGATGAGTTTCTCCTTTATTTTAATTCTTTATTCATTAAGAAAATATTATTACATTTTTTTATATTTCATATGCAAATATCATTTAATCAAATTTTGCATGTTATTGATTTGGAATTGTGTTCAATATATTTCATGAATATTTCCGTGCGAAAAAAAAATAATTTCTATTATATTTTTAAAAACACTTTTTCTCAGTTTGAGTATTTCATTTTGTCTATTTTTTCAGTTTAAAAAAAAAATAATGAAAGATATTGTTTTACGTCTCACATCCACAATTAGATAAATAGTCCTTCCTATTTCTTCCCTAAAATGACTTGATTGACAAACGAAGTGGTTGCAAACTGCAGTTCGAAATCTAAGTGTAATAGACAACCCCAAAAAGAAGAGTTCGGCATAACCCCAATACCATCCTATGGCGGTGAAATGTTACATAATATTTTCTCTACAAACGAAAATACTTTTCCACTTACGTTGATAAATTTTCCAAAGTTGGAGCGATCAAACCTACACCATCACACTTCATTAAAGGCCGCTATAATACAGTTAATGAGCAGCTTAGTGGCATGAAGACCGAAGTGGCATTGCGACAATGAACCATCATTAAAATCCGGACCGATTATTTCTTCATTAAAAAATCACTTCTGTGACGAGATAATGAATGCGCCCATACTTCACAGTAATTCGAATGGATAAGTGGAGATGCAACTATTATTGTGAAGAAGCACTCTACAAACATGACAATAAGAGATATAACGGAAGTATCCTACATTAAAGTCCTTCTGAATATCAAGTTTTTACATTTTCTAATTAAGTACCTTAAGCATAAGGTAGAGTGTCAGTTAATTGTGTTTCCTGTCCAACTTAACGGGGCATTCGCTGCGTTACCTTCACAGACTGAGTTTTAAAAATACCCGATACATTGAAGTCGTCAGAGGCAGACTTCTCATAGGACCAATGGTTCTATTTTTTGTGCAAACTACGCCAGGTAGGGATAAGAGGAAGGCAAAGTCACAATATTCAAAGTATCGTTAGCAGTTGTAGAAAATCCCAGGACGGTCATCACTTAAGCGAGGGAGGAATTAACTCGATCACCATTAACCAAAACTCTTAAAGTACCAAAAATAGAACAGTTAGTGCAATACAAGTAGAATATTCTACTTGTGTCAAATTCAGACGTTGCTATCGTTTGCTGTAAGTTTATAGCTTGCATGAAATGCAGGATCAGCAGTTGAATAGCTAAATTGAAGCGTTGGTGACAGTTGATGTGTGGAATGCCAGTCAGTTTACAACTTAATCCAACAGTTGAACAACTCAACAGAACATTGTAAAAACGTACAAATTTAATTAAGATAAATAATAAATAAATTAAATATGAAATTAAAAATATAAAAGTTAGATAAATAATAAATAAAGTTAATGAAACCCAAGAAGTTAAATATTGTTTACTTATATATAAAAGAATTTAATAATAGTAATAAGATGACAACAATGCTAATTATGAGACACGTACTTTTACTATACGACTATTGGTTCGAAAAGTGGAAGTATAGCATAAATTCAAAGACACTATTGCCACTAAAAATACAGTCCGAGACATTAATAATAATTTATGCAATAATGTGGAAAACTGAGAGTCCTATTACTTTTGTGTGCGAGACATCGCCACTCACATTACATTTTGGATATATGCTCTCACTTCCACTTAAAGAATATATTCGTATAATAATTCTTACACTAATATATAATAATATGCAATAATATTATGTACACAATTATATATATATGATTGTATACCTACTGACACAGTTTATATCGACTGACTTAAATATTGGAGGGTTGACAAAAATGTGTCAACCTCAGCATTAATTGCTTGTAAAAGCTGGACTATTGATATACTGAATCTTAGATGGCAAAAAAGCGTAGTAATAAGCAATCGAGCTCATTACTAAAGACAATTAAACACATTATAAAGATAATTTTAGTAATAACAAACAAGAACAACCATATTATTTCAATTTTCACCAATGATAAGTCAATAAATTTATGTCTACGACCATAGACGAGTAGAGTTTTCAAGACACTCCATCCCAGACCACGAAGAGCAAATAAGACAATCATTTTTGTATAGATTCCAATAAGTCATTGTACGCTAAGTAAGTTGGCGGCTGAGTCTTCGAATACACGCCTGACAAGCGTGGTACATAAGGGCTTGACAACGCAAGCATCCTTGAACTCTGTAACTCAACTTTCCACAAATCCCAATAGCGACTTCGCCTTATTAACGCAGAAATTAATATGAAGTTGGAATTTTTGCTTGGAATCCAATAAAAGACCGAGATCGTTGCTAGAGATTATACGTTATCCAGCCTTAACGCTTGCTGTAGGATTAGCCTGTTGGTTACTCCAAGCAAATGGTACATTTACCTACATTGGGCGAGATGCAATTAGTTGCATTTTCTGGTTCAAAGCCTTTCTGAAGATTGTAATGTTTCTTATCTGGAAAAATTATTTTCAATTATTTTGCCAGAATATGCTACAGCGGCTGTTCCAGGTGTTCTTAACTTCAAAGATTGTTTGTTTTGCTTGAATAAAGAACCTCGCTAACTTTTAACGTTATCATCCAATTTTCTTTTATTAATTAAATTAGTCACATTGAATAAAACACATAGTTCGAATAATAAAGAAAGGGTGCAATTGCCTAGAAAGTTTAAAAATTAAGATTAAAATGCCTGTACTTAACTTAAATGACCTATCGTCAGTGTGATCGCCTCAGTTCGGCACCTATAGCGTGTACTGGATGGAGGATGCGCAAACTTCTTCTCACCTATTCCTCTGTCCAAATTCGAGTTGGCGTTGCTCATCGGTTAATTCATCACATTCTATTCCCTTTTTACTTACAGTATATCAACTCTACTGACAAGAGAATAACAAATTGCTTTCTATAGAAAAAAATGAATGGAAAGTAATATATACCCTATTTTAAACACATAGGAATAAATTATAACTTTGCACATTGAAGTGGAAGTCCGAAGTCTTCAGTTGAATCAACGAGACGGAAATTTGTCACATCGTCCGAAAAGTGAAGAATGTGCGAGTATGCAATACAAGAGATAGATGACACCCCTGAGAAACCACTGAAGAAACCCAGAGTCTACGTGAGGTTGTTTTATTATACCATGCGAATTTCATTTATTCCTCCAGATGCAAGCGTAACAAAATCACTAAACAACTACGAAACCCTGCCGAAAGTTTAGGTAGATTTATCTAGATAAGATGTGTTCTAGATGTTTGTTAATGATCACTAAAATCCCCGTAAATACGAAAGGCTTGCAAAAGGAGAAGATCAAGAAAAGGAGGTGAAAAGACCTCTAGCAAAACAATGTTGAAAGGGAATTATAATGTTAATAAAGAGAACTTCTTTTTACCAATTTCTCAAATAGCATCAGTATAATGCGAAGTTCGCATTATTTCTCTATATTCGACTATTTCTCTATAATTATCAACTTAGCCCGTGGTCCCTTTTTTACAAAGGGATATGATACAACTGTCCTCCCATACAGCTTGAAAGTGACCAGTTTGGAGCATATGGGGGTAAGTTAGAGGACGCAACATTTTAGTACATGCATACCGGCACAGTCCGGACAACAAGAGATCTCTAAATTTTTGTTAAGGACTTCCACCTCGCTTAGTGGAAATATTGTTCCACCCGTTGATTTCATAGAATTAGTTGCCTGCAAGTACTTCACTTTCTTTGTACGGGTTTTCAAAAAACAAACAAACTATTCTCATATCGCATAAGAGGCGTAAAACGTATCCTTTAAAAAGGGTAGCTCTTACCTTAGCAATTTAGCAAGTGCGTGTGAATTTTCCTAACAGGTGCTTTTGAATTTTTAACAAGCAATCTTGTCATTTTTTACAAATCATCTTTAAATGTTTATTTAACCATCGAATACAGGTAGGCTTATTAGAATACATTAATTTTAACGATCACACATATTAGTAGCGGAGCAACAAATGTCAATACGCATACTGTTGAAAAGCCAGTGAAATTCATGTAAGTTACCGTTGAACATGTTATAGTTCCCTTCATTGAAATCAAGATGTTAACACTTAAATGCATGAATTTTTGTTTTTAATAAACAAAAATTGAAATCGACCAGGTGCAGTTAATGGGCAAAAAAATCACAAGAATTTTTCCTTAATTTCTAAAAAAACATACTGACATCATCTCACAAAATCGATTGTTCAATTACACAAATTTACCACATACAATAATATAATACTTCAAACACAAACTCTAGGTGGCAATGCGTTACAAAACATGAAAATCCTTGAAAAAACTATTGTTAGCGTTTAAACATACATTAACATTGCATTTGCTATATGACCACTACGTTGTACGCCTACATATTGAAATTTTACACCTCAATCTGTTTGAAAATGTAGGCCAATGACCAACGCTTTCTCTTCTTGCAACCATAGATGACATGGGGTGAGATGACCTTCTTGGTTTTTTCGCGAGTTTCGAGTTTTCGTTCATAGGTATCTAGAATAGACGGAATAGCCATTTGCGGCTTTTGACTCTTATGTGAAAGCGATCTGAGTAGTTATCCATCAACTGAACTTCCATATGCATATTATACTTTGACACTCTTTTTGGACAAGAGATATCGATCGTTTGCTTCACCCGCTTATCATTTCGACAGATATTACCCGCAAGATTGCGAGTCAATATAAGCAAACAACAAACCTTGTTGTCTTTCCATATCAGCGCTGAAAAGTCAACACGATCATGGTAAGTAATTTTTCCTCACAAGTTCCCCTAGGAATTCTCTTTTTCATTAGATATTTTTGGGTCACGTGTCTCCAATTAGACAATTTACTCTGTTACAAAGTTGCGACACAACGGATTCCTTGTTGTGATAAATGCTATGCTAGAAGAAACAATGTGTAAAAATGATCGAAAAACACTATACATTTTCTGATTCTTAGTATCATTCTTCCGAATCGTAACACCACATTATTGGTAACTCCTACATCTGGCTCTATTTCGTTTGTCTTCTTATTCAGGTTACACTTCGAAACTTAAAACGAATAGCTTGTAGCCCCACTTGTTGGGGATTATATGTTAAATATTGCTTCAGTAAATGACCTAATTGTGTTAAACACATCTGTTCATGTATCGAGAATAGACTGCGGGATTAAATGAAAATGTTTCATTTAGATGATTTATTGCAGGGCTGATCTTCTGTAAGCGACCGTGATTAAGATGATTTCTCGGAAGGTTCCTCATAATATTCAGAAAAACGCCAATAGGTACTTAACTAGTGTGCAAATTGTTCAAGCACATTGTAATTGTACAAAAGAAATTGGAAAAATATGACAGTAGTAATAAACGTTTCACAAAACAACTTGCATAAAAAAACTGCGCTTTTCTTCCACAAATTTATTAGTATATGCAAGAATATAAGAATATTATTCGTTAGTTTTAGTTTGTTTCTATTCGAAAACAATTTTTCCTACATATTTTTACTCATTTTTACACAAATAGTCGTAATTCGAAATACCTTGCTACCTAAATAATATTGTGCCAGCAATAAAAATTGTCACAGATGAAGAAATAAACCTTTCAGCTATGTTCGGAATTGCTAAAATAGGTTTGATAAAATTAAGATTAGAAAGAAACGCTACGCAAAAGTTACTACATAAAGAGATATAATGTTTCAAACATCGACATAGATCTACAGCACTACGCATTTAAAGGTTAAAGAGGGCCACTTCTAAACTCTACATCCCTATTAAGAAACTTCCTCAACGTTAACAGAAGACTTGGGTTAATATATATTTTCAAGTAGCACAAAGGAATCTGTACGCACAATACTTAAGCATGGCTGTTCTATTATAGTCCATAAGATCCAAAATTCTGTCGTTTAAATTAAGAACAGAGTTAAACTGGTCAGTAGTTTAGAAACAGATTGTATGTGCCGCCCAAGTGAAGTGTCCATTGCAGCGCGATATAAGCGCAAAAAATTATTAATTTTCAGTTTGACGTAAACGTACTCAAAATCGCGGCAAGCAGATACAAGAATAACATGAGATGAAAATGTGTGAATTATGTATGATTAGATTTAAGAGATAAACAGAGGCCCAGCTCGAACCTAACTCGATATGAGAGGCAGTGTGGGTGTGGCTAGGCTATCGAAATGGAGTATGAGCATTTCTATTAAACAAAGTAGGAAATGAAATATAAGGACGGAGAAGAACCGTTCACTACACATTACTTGAATTTGTCGGTGAGTGCTGAGAACTCTTTAAAAATTTCAGTAAACCTCGTTTCAGCTTGCATACGGAATTTGTAGCAACCTACAGTCTTTAGTCGTTAGTAAACCTTCAGAAGCAACTTAGACTTCAGCCAACTATAATAAATTGTCGTTCTTTTAAACTTACTTTTGCAACTTTTTATAAATGTTGTCACATCTGGAACGAAAGTTCTGACATGACTAACGTCCAAATTTTAGCGCACCATATCTTTTGAGTTCTATCTCTCTCTATCAACTTAGTTCATGCCATCTTTACCCAGGTTCTGTTGACACATTCTGCAATCCCATTTTGCTGTGGTGTATGCAGTGTGTATGGAGTGAAGAAGATTAAGTGAAGGATGGATGGACGAAACTTGCTTAACGGATGAAGTGATCTTATGCCTCGGCCCACTCTGCCATTGCTGAACCTATGGTTTCCTTCGGGCCATGATGTTGTACACAGGGCCTTGATGTGTGCTCCTCAGACCCGCCTAGGCAACCGAATTAATATTTGGCATATTTTTATAAAAATTCTGAAACGATAATTGGCTTATAATATAAAATAAAAAAAATCACATTCACCTGCCATTGATGTAAGGTAATGTTTTTTTAATTTTAATGGTTAAGTCGATAGCATTAGATGATACCGTTTTAAGACAAGTCTTAGAATTTATTCTCTAAATTAATAATAACAATGCTTAAAAAATAGCCACCTTTTGAATGTTCAAATAACAAAAAAAAAAATATATGTATATATATACACGACGAAGAAAGAAAAAGACAAACAACGGAATCCAGTGGTGTTGAAGACACTTTTCTTTCACATATTTTGTAACTCACATAGCGTATAATTGAACATGTTTACTGTTTCAGTCTACATGCGTGGATTCACAAGTATTTGTTTGTGCCGAATTTTGTAATTACAAAACAAAAAAAAAGTGTGTTGAACAAAAAAAAATGCAAAGTACCGTAATTTCTTTTTTTGTAAATGTTTTTGTAATGCTTGTCGAAAATCACTTTCATAAAGAAATGCCAATGTAATGATAAAAGTACGAAAAATATAATTTTGTGACTTTATCGAACGTATAAATTTTCGCGTAACAAAAATGTCTTATTTTTGATGCCGTTAGGCACGTGCTTATTAACGCAAGCCAATGAAAAATTTTTGTCCGTTCACTCCCGCAGTTATTTTACGCCTTTCTCTTCTTTTTCCTTTTTGTTTCACTATAAGCAAAACGCGAGAACCCCAGTCAAAAAAATAAGAAAATTATATTCGGTCGTGAACGAACCTGTCATATCTTATCCTAAACAATACAAAAAAAGTAAAAGAAGGAAATTTTCATGCTATACAATATGGAGCGGGCGCGGCGGACTTTTTCTATTTTCAAAATTAAAGTTTTTGTCGCATAAGTGTGTGGGCGTTGGAGGGGTGTCCCTGGAAAAGTTTAAGTCACTTCGTAATTCTTTTGTAATTTTATAATCGATCTTTTTATTTCGCTAAGGGTATAATGTTTACGACAAATACTACATAGTTGCGCAGACAGACAAATTGACACACTAATAGACGGACATGTTTAGAAACTTTCCATATTTAAAACTGGCAAAGATTTTATATACTTTAAGGGGTTTTTGAAGCTTGTTTATAAGCCAAGTAAAGATATTGAAAAAAAATTAAACTTTGATACATTATAATATTGGTAGACATGGTCAATTTTTTCCACTTTTGGCTACAGGCGCTACAGCATCACCCATAGAGTACGCATTCAAACTTTTGTACATTTATCTGCTATAGTTTAGAAATAATGAGCAAAAACCTATTTTTTTATTCCTTTTGAAAAACAGAGGTGCTTACAGCAAACATTACACTGAAAGGCAGACGGACAGATGGACGGACGGACATGCTCACATCGATTTAGAATTTTGTGCTGATCAAGTAATATATTCTTGCGAGTTCTCTGGTCATTCTGGGCGTTGCAAACGTTTTGACAAAATGAATATACCCCTCATCCTTCGTTGGTGGGCAGAATAACACACCTGGACTGTTTCGTTTAATGTTACCTCGATAAAAAGAGAAGAGTAGACGTTACAACTCATTTCCTCAATGACTGACTATATGATTGAATTTTTCGATGGCTGTGTATGTTTTGTTTCTTTTCATCATCGTCTTCACATGTTTCGATAAGCTCAAATTAAAAGCTTAAACTTTGCCCTCGATGCTGTAATTATGAACTTGCTATTCACAGTCCTCTCGATGGTCTAGTGTTGGTGCATTTAACTATGTTTCAATCCCTATGACAATGTTACCATAAGTTCGTGGTAAACTTGACGCTGAAACTATGCTCCCTGTTTCAGCTAACTTTTCCTTTATTAGGTGCTTGCATTAATTTTTATCAGTTAATTCTAAAGGTAAAAGAAATAGAATAATAAAAGTAAAGGAGAAAGAATAAAGAAATGGGAGATACCAGTATACATACCGATTAAGTACGATGATTTTGATCTTACTCTAACTAAAATAACCGTTTTCAATTTAATATTATTGAATTATTTAGCGTATGGTCAAATTGCATTTTCGACCTTCATTACTTTTGTTGTTTAATTTGAAGATATCTACTGCCGAAGCTACCAATACGAAGCTTATGGTGATGCTGTTTCATTGTGTTCCAATTGTCAATTTTGGCGGTAACGATTTAAAAGTGATGATTTTGATTTGGAGGACCAAAAAAGCTCGAAAACAATGAATTACAACACTTGGACGTAAGCCCAGCTCAAATGTTCAAAGTACTTTCGAACAACGTCTTTTCTTCGTTAGATTTCCATTTCTCTTGTGCTGCAGCATTGATATGTGGACTCCATAACTGTTTTCCAGAATCCTCCATAGATAAATATGGCTCCCTTCACATGGTAACTCTAATAGCGATAGCTTTCTTCTTATTAATCTATTGAATGGTAACTGAGTTTATGGATAGACAAGTAAACGTTGGATTGGACATAGTGGCAAACTCTCGCCAGCACTCTCGCTAATTTCCGTAAGACTTTGTTATTACATTTATTCTCCTATCTTTTATTTTCGTTCGTGAAAGTAATGTGCCTATATGTAGCGTACGGGATTGTTTTATAGTAACGACATGCAAAATCAAAAATCATTATCTGCTTTAGTTACTTTCCCAAATATAACTCCTACTTCACATGATTACACAATTTTCATTACTATTCACTTTGTTATATATTAGGTTTTTAAAGATCGCTTTCGCTCATGGCTTTTTTGGTTGTCTACATTATCGTACTGCCAAATTTAATTTTAAATGAAAGCGCGATATCTTTGCTCGGCATATTTACCAGCTATTAAGCTATGTAAACATATTTGCGTATGTGCTATCGAAAATTCACTTTCCTTTTATTTTTTAAAAAATTATTTGTTCTTGCTTTCTTATTTTCTTAGCTAATCCGTAGGAAGGATCAAAAAGTTTACGAGGCAGCCGATTTAAAAGGGTCGGGAGTGACGGGAAAAACTGTACATTTAGTTTAAATTACGGCAGGAGAAAGTCTATGCTACCGCCGTGGCTTTCTTTAAGTAAGTGATATTAATGTTATGAAAGTTACACAAGCAAGTTTTCAATTGAATTTTTGTCGGCAAACTAAATCACAATAAAGCGAGATCTCCATGCATTTATAGGATTTGCGATAATTTCACCATATCTAATATATGGTATCACCTTTTAACCGAGGGAGCAAAAATATTGCTTGTTAAATTATTTTATGACTAGATCCGAAATGTGTGTTACAAATCAGAAGAAATCCCACGAATGTCATTCTGTCAAAATCAGTTATATGAATGAAATCAGATGCATGTTTGCTTTCTAAAACAAACTTGCCAATAGTTTGGCGTTGTCAATACTAGCTAACATAGTGGTAAGTTACATTTTACACCAATTCAAACTCCAAGCTATATAAACTACACACTTACACACTTAATACGAACTCCTACAGTGGCAAAACTTTTAATACAGACCACAGAGAGAAAAGCTTGAGAGCGCCGAAGTGCATCGATTTAATTGATTGATGATAACAACAGTCAGCTACTAGACGCTGCGACACATATGTGCATATTCAAATACACTCGTGTGTGTACAATGCACATAAGCAGATGTTAGTGAACAACCATACGCCACTAGTTAATGCAAGGGACGAAGTAGTGCATGATTTTCAATCGAGGGCATCTTGCAGTTGGACTTTATTTGAGCTGCGACTTTTTGTTAACGAAACTTCTGTGAACGAAATAGGTAAATCAAACTGGTAGATTTAGAGAATGCCTCTGAGACGGTAATAGCTATTGGAATCTGGATTCTTATTGTGTGCTGACAGGTTGTACACAACATAATCGTTGATTATCCCAGACGTAGAACAACCACATGTATGATTTTCGTTTTGCTGCAAAACTTCAGTTAGATATGATAACAAGCATACATTCCCATGCTTTTCTACAAATAATTCAAATACATATATGAACTGAACATCAAACGCACTCCATATATGAATTGATTTTTCGGTGAATGACTTGCTGGTAGGTAAACCTTATTTTCTTTTTTTTTTTTAATTTTATTTAGTTTGCTTGCGGGAGTTGTTAGACGTTTCTTGTCGGACAATCATCAAAAGTGCCACGATGGTTTTGTGCCACTATAAAGTAAACAGATATAAGTTTTATTTTTGAGCGTGATCCCATTTTGTCGGTTAATAGCTTCCAATCGGTAGACTGCATTGATTTGTTCGTCTGTTTGCATATATGTACATTTGGGATATTTTCAGATTATACATATGAATGTACATACATACAAATCTATTTTCTTTTCAGTAACTGTGAAAATCGTGATGCACTGCGATGTAGTCTTTGAACGCTTTCTTTTACTTTCTTTAACGCATTACCTTTCGTTTTGCTTTTTAAAATCAAGACGATTGCACACCGTGAAAGAAATGTAAGATAGGAAAATAGGAGCTTGGTTATTTTATTCTTTACAAGTTAAGTGCAAGATATGCTTTACTTTCGCAGCGTATAACATCAGTCAATACGACCTCATCTATCTTGCTTTATACAAGTGCTCTTTAACACAAGTGTCTCAATCTTGTGGCGATTCGTATATGACAATTCTAACTCGCGACCTCTTGTGTGACACTTCTGATTTAAGAATGTAGTTGACTGGAGCTTTCCTTTAACAGTCTCTTTATGAGACTTTTTAAAATTAGGTTCCTTTTTCTCTTTTTATTTCATGTCCGTAGACTTTGACTTTGTAATTCACTTACTAACATTCTACAAATGACATTGGCTCTCACATTGTTTCATTATACAAACACAACTTCCTTACTTTCATAACACTTACATTACCGTTTCACATTAAACAAAATTTTATATCAATTTCTAAACTTTCGTAGTATCGCAACTTTCAACGAGACTTACCGAGGCAAGCTGCAAATAAACTTACTTGGACTTTTAATCATCAATCCTCAAAGTTCCTTTATTTTAAAAATGTAACCGCGTGGCTTTGCTGATAAACGCAGTTCTTGTACTTAGAAACGTCGATAGCGTGCGCAAACTTTTAAAACGAGACCGTTAGATGTTAGGGGCAAATAGATTTGATCTTCTTTAGATGTAAATCCATTATTGGACAACTATTGTACTTAAAGGTTATATTTAAAGGTTATACTATTTTTTATTATTTTTTATTATTATTATTATTATTATTATNACACAGGCTATCGGCTCTAATTTATAAAATTACATTAGATATTGAGCCTAGTAGTTTTAATAAAGTAATATATTGAATTAATATTCTGTTCTGAAGCTGATTTTAGAAAATCCAAAGAGTTAATCGTTTTAGATGCAATACTTATAGCCAAGGTATTTAATAAGCGATTAATAGTTTCGATTTATCCACATTCTACTTTTTAAAATTTAATCTGATCCGCCGAGTAGGCAAGACTCTCGACTAGCAATTCTATGGTCAAATCTCAAGTGCGGTAGAGTTTTTAATAATAATAATAATAATAATATTAATAAAAAAAAGTAAAAGCCGAAAGCCTTAGATGCTAGTACTTTAAGGCTCTAGTCTGGCTAAATTTACATAATAATAATAATAATAATAATAATAATAAATTTAATCTGATAATTAAAATGCTTTTATTTATTTGAAAAGGAAAAGACTGGAAAGTAATGAACATGTTTTGAATAATAAAAATAATAATCGAATATTTTCATATTTGGAAAAGTGGAAACAAAAGGTTACTTTGATTTTATATACATGTGATGAATACAAAGTGTTTATTTTCATCACACTCCCTCAACCCAAAGATTCAACGCATTTATTGTGTTTTGGTGAAGATAAAGGTTTGATAAAAGGTCAGCGGGCATTTCGTCTGTACTGTAAAGATACTCATGATGGCGTATATTCACATGTTTAGTTCGTTTGTGAGAAACGGAATTTTTCTTTAGATGTTTAGCACCCTGTTCGTTGATTACCGTTGTAGTTTCTTTTTTAGAATTTCGTTTATAGAATTTTGAAGATGAATGGCTTCCTTCGCTGGTGCGAATTGGAACATATATTCTGTTTTCAGTGCCTCTAAGAGAACGTAATGCACGTTTCGCTGATAACTTATGTTTTAATCCAAAGTTAAAATTGTACTGGCTAAATGCACTAAGCATCAGCTATATCGGGACGTGTGGATACATCTAAGTACAAGAAGTTTCTTATGAGATTCAGATACGGAAGATTTTGTATTTCTTCCATTTCAGATTGAATTTTCGGGCTCATTTCATTTGAAAGTTTAGAATTCTTCATGTGAAAACTATTTGATATATCACGAATATATTTTGACTGTGACATTGAGATTTCGTGTTCATTTTTTTGAAATTCTATGCCCAAACAATATGTGACATTTCCTATATCTCTCATTTCAAAAGCTTTAGAAAGACTGTTTTTCTGTTTCTTGATCATTTTTTCCTCATGTAAATACAGGAATCAGTTTCAAAGAACGTCAAACTTAATTGTTTTAGCTTCTCGTCGAGTTTCTAATACCACTGATGGCCTGATTGTTCCAACTCATTGAGAGCTTTCTGCAACTTTCCTTAATTCGTCAGATTCTTTTTCGTCATCAGATCTTCTGATAATTTTAGGTATAATTTCCCAAGGGTGTCGCCGTTTAAGTGAACAATTGTGAAACCCAGCTGATGATCGGCTAGTGTTAATTCAATAAGTGTTCTTATTGATATTATTCTAGCAATGGTTGCGAAAATCAATTGCATGCCCTTGTTGAAAACCCTTTTGCAACAAGTAGAGCTTTTCGGAGGTCTACTGTTCCATTAGGATTATATTTAGTTTTCAGAACACATTCGGTTTCAATTAATTTCTTTCCTTTGGGCATTTGACCACTTTCCATTCCATATTGTTCCGTTACAGTATTTCGTACTCTGTAAACATCGCCATTTTCCACTACGGCGCGTGACGACTGCGCAGAGCTTCCTCTATTCTTTGAAAACTATTTTGAACAGTAATGTCAGAACTTGTTCATCCCTTTCTTCCTAATCATTCTCTTCACAAACAATGTCATATAGTTTTCTGTGTCGACCTTTTATTTCGGTGCATAGTGTCTACCGCGGCCCCGTTTCGACGTGCTTGGAGTTACAGAACTGTCAGCGTTTTCGGTTGAGGTTGCAAACTGTTTGTCATCGGTAGCTTCACTTTCTATTGAGATTTCTGGATTCGGTGATTGCGTCCTCTTTCGACTCCGATTTAAGTTTCGTGTCAAGTCTTGGGAAAGGTCCGAATTATCTTCTTCATTCCTCTCGTTGAGAAAATCTTCGTCTTCGTTTTTCTGTTGATAAGAATCCGAAAACTTGACATCGGTCCTACAAGCGGTTTTTCTAGTTTCACGATCCCATTATTGATGTACCGATTTTATAGAGTAGCCTGGAAATATATATTTTGCCGATTTTTAGTAAAATTTTCCTCTTCATGTGACCTTCTCCAGGATGTAGACAACCGTGCCGAACTTGCGGAAATAGCTCATCACTAGTTTTCTGTTCGCCCACAATTTAAATGGGATCTTAGCGTCATGACTTCTGCCCAGAATTCTGCGGTTAGATTCGACTGGATCAACATGCATCGTGCCTTCTCCACTAGCGCCTTATTCTTCCTTTCCGGCACTCCATTTTGTTTTATGGGGGATGTATTCACCTCTCAGTACCATTATCCGATCTGAGAGTTTGAATTTTCCGACCGGCACCATTTATTATCAAACATCGGTATTCTTAAAATTTTTCAAAAACTTCGCTCCTTTTTTTCATGAAGTAAACTTTGCACCACCTGGTTTTGTCATCCATTAACGTCGAAAGATAAAATAATAATCCCTCCAAGTGAACTGACTCGAATAGGTCCACATATGTCTCTGTGTATCAATTCTAGTATTGCGCTAGACTTCGCTAGACTTTGATTTAGAAAATAGCTTAAGGGATTGTTTCCCCTTAATACAGCCTTCACATGGAGGTAATTTTTCAGACATGTTCACTCTCATTCGAAATACTTTCTTCTCTCGAACGATATTCTTTAAATCTTTTTCGTTAATATGAAAATGTCGTTCGTGCTCATCTTGCAATGCAGCTAATTTATTTGATTTAGAACTTTTCTTTATTTCTTTTGCATAGTACAAATCATTATTTCGATTGGCTATCATTATGGTTTTCATTGCTTTTGGGATCCGTCACAAATGCTTCATCGTGGGTAAACATTACCGTACAGCTATGTTCGCTAATTTTTGCAACTGAAAATAGATTGTATTTAAGATCTGGTGCATATAACGTGTTATCGAGACTTTCCGCAGTGCTAAATGCCTGTAGTTGGTTTGTGCAAATGTTCAAACTTTCTCGTTTTCGGGCATATGTGGGATCCACCTAAATCCACGCACCATTTGTTGCGTTCAGCATTTCGGGATGACTCTGGACATCTGAAAGGTTCTGCCTTGGATTTCGTTGGTAAAAGTTTGGACTTGTAGTGTCTAACCATATGCCCAATTTTTCCACAAGAATGACAGCTAAACCTAAATTTTTTATTTCGTTTCTGTTCTTCCTTTTAACTCTATTTTTGCTGATATTTTTTGCTTCGAATTCTTCAATGAGTTTCACTATTAGAATTTCTGGCGTCGGAAACTTTTCCTGTGTCTCAATGGAAATGTTTCGCATCCTTCTTAGGAGGTCATCAGAAATTTCTCTCTCCATTTCTTTAATTTCATTCATTCCAGCAATTAAATTTTATTTTTTCACTTTTTTTAGGTTTTATGCTTATTTATCATAAGGCAAACTAGACAGCATTTTTAAAACTGTATTGTACACTCTTCAAACGAAAATATATTATCCGCATAAAAATAGGCGATTACTTTTTTCTTAATAATACCAAACCGGCATGGCTATCAAATAAAACGACTTGGAAAGTGGAATGCGAAAAGCATAATGGTGGGTATGCGAGATTCGGCACTCGCCGATTGTAACTTTCTTACTTGTTCTTTTATGATTTTATTCCGAAAGCCTAGCAAGCGTTTTTTGTAAATAGACAGAGTACATTATAGTTCTGTCTATTATGTATCGCATTGATTCGTTTTTCCTGGCAAATTTGATGTTTGCTTGTTTACAACGGCACTTCGGATAGCAAAATTACACAAGCGTAAATAAAAACCAAATTAGCTAAAATTTTTGACGACATGAAGTGAAACAATAGGCACTTTTAAGAGAAGAACAAAAAAAAAAAAACAACTAAAAAATTGCTACAATAAGTTGCGTTGCTTTCCGAACGCGAATACTTATATATATTACGCGGCGTAGAAGAACTGAAATTCCGTTTTGATTATAAGTAGACAATTTTTTCGCAGCCAAAATCTCTGCTCAAGGATGTCAACCGCTGAATAGTTTGCGGGAGCAACTAACGGGGGAGTTAAATTCAATGGGTTTTCCAAAAAAAAAAGTAGCAGAATGGTGAAAAAAAAGTTTTCAAAAATAATGCTAACCTTTTGCTTACATTTGATTTCTTTTTATGTTTTTTTTAGATTTGGGCGGACTATGTATACAAGGCAAAAAGCAAATTGAACGCCAACAAATTGCCCCTGCAAAGAACTAAAACAGGGCCAAAGGGAAAGTGGTGACCGTAGAAGAACAGCTGTATGTATTTGGCGCGTAAACTAAAACTTTGGCAAGCGAGGCGTTCCCAGCAAGCCGTGAGTATAAAATGTAAAATTTTTGGTTTATCTCATAATCGTTTTTTATATATGTTTTAGAAGGCCTCAAGTGCGGTTAGGAATATTAAAATTTATCTCACCAAGCAATGTGGACGAATCGATATCATATATCCAATAATTTAGAGACACCAAGAATAAATCTTAAGTGACTGTAAGAATCTCGTCGTTGGTACTTACAAGTCAACTACAAAAGCACGAATAGTGGTAATGGTGTCTTTCAGCACACGCTAGCGGACATGACGAAAGATTTTAATCAAAGTAGAGCCCAAGAACGTCAAGATCTAAACAAACTGAGAGATTAGCCGACAACGGAGCTTATAAATGCTTGCATGTATTTTGAAATATTAATGTACACAATCGTTAAATTCAACTTCCTCTACATAAAATAACAGTTTTATATTTAGTATTAATGAGTTACTCAGCATATCATAATAAATGTTAATTTGGTTCTGTGTGTGTAGAGAAATTATAGTAGATTCCCTATAAGTCTTTCCTTATGGGTGTCTTTGGTATTGGTGTAAAATGAGTTTCTAAACTGTTCGGCTGATTTCGCCAAGACGGTCAACTTCTTTTGGTGCCAATACAGAGATCGGCTAGAAGTCGTCCCTACTTAAATGATTTAGGCGGATAGAACACCTTTTCTAATGTAACGAATGAAACGCTTTGTTGAATTATTAGTTCATAACAATTGACTTTATTTAATTTTGGCATGGCTATTTATACTTAAAGTTTACAAAATGTGTTATTGCTAGCGCAAGCATAAAATTGTGGCGGATTAATGTAATTAGGGTGCCTAGCGCCGTATTGCATTACGAAATGCAGCTAGTGGAAGTGTGACATAATTCTTCATTTTCCTTTTGCAAACGAATAATGCTGACTTTGCATAATTCTGTCACACTTCAAAGTAGATGCATGTTAACCACGATATGCGCTCACACTACCGTATACAGAAAATAATCACAGAATATATTGCATATTCGACATTCATTACTTTTGTGGAGAAATCTGTTGACGAAGTCGTTATAATACTTTCAGAAACTTACGGTGATGCTGCTGTGTCATGTCCCAATTGTCGGTTTTGAGTTCAACAGTTGAAAGGTGGTGATTTTAATGTCAATGGCAAGAATTGTCTGGAGGATCAAAAAAGTTAGAAGACAATGAATTGCAAGACTTACTGGATGAAAACGCAGCTGAAACTCTCAAAGAACTTTGGAACAGCTTAGAAGTTGATGAATCAAGTGTTTTTAGACGTTCACATGCCATAGGAAAGATGCAAAAGCAGGGAAATGGACTACCATATGAATTGACTATAAATAATATTTTGAATCTTTTCAACATCGCGGTTTCATTGCTTGGCAGGCAAAAGACGAAATGTTTTCTGTGGAGTATTGTAACAATCCCAACTGTAAAAAGTTGTGGCCATAAAAACTTGCTGTGCGTATAGTTGAATTGGAACTGCTACTGTAAAGTCTAACGACATCAATAGAACAAATTCGTCCTCTTGCATGAGAGCGCTCGACCACATATTGAAAGCGTTAAGAAAAATATAAAATGAAGGGAAATAAAATGTTAATATAATTTATACAAACTTCCTTCTCGCCATACCACTGTGTCTTTGTTGTGTAAATACACTTCCTAATTCGTATATAAAAACTATACTATTGTATCACAATTCAGTGGTACGAACGTATTTCAAAAGAAGTTGAATAATAACGGCAAATTCACAAAAGGCGGATTTAACTTACAATACGATTTTACCTGCAGAGAATGTATGGTATTTAAAGCGAATTGCAAATCAAAACTTAGGTTTGCATTACATTCTAAAAATACGGTTTTATGGGCGTCTTTGCGAATAAAAGCTTATTTTCCGTAAGAATGGATGTGCCCGAGAAGTTCAAAACTTCTGGTACGGTTTTATGGGCCTCTTTGCGAATAAAAGCTTACTTTCCGTAAGAATGGATGTGCCCGAGAAGTTCAAAACTTCTGGTACGTATTCACAATTCAGCACAGTTAATTGTTTTATCAAACTAGTATTATGGATCAATGTTTTTCCTCATCAAATATTAAAACATAGCATAGGGTCCAAAATACAGGGTTGTCCAAATACGTTACAGTTAATATTTTTATTTTAAATTGCTATTATGATCTGTATTTTATCATGAAACACTGAAATTTTGACCATTTTGTCATATCAACTTCTGTTTTCATTGTGTAAGAAGGGATTTAAAAAAGTACCCCAAGTTTTCACACTAATTTAGAATGCCGTATTACAATCCATTACTTACACAAATTTGCGGACATATTTTGAAAATTGCTTAAATTCCGCGTTATATGGGGAGTAGTCGAAAAAGTGGACCGATCCAGACCATTTTCAACAGCGTTCGTCCTTGGGTCAAAGCACGTCAAAAAATTGCGACCTATAGTTTTAACGAAAATTTACATGGACAGATATCAAACAGACAGGCACTTAGACAGGATTAAGGCCTAAAAGGTGGATCTATCTTAAGTTTTTTATCTTGTATCACAGGTAATGTAGAGTATAAATATGAAGTGTCAAGACTAGAAACATAAAAGCAGAGTTCTTTAACAATTTATTTAACAAAGAATATTACTTTGGTGAAACTGCGTGCTCGAACAGGTATGCCTTTCTCCTACTCTCACTGTTACTCTATTCTGACATTATTCTCCCCTCCTTATCATGCTTATTCTATTTTCACGGACTAAATCTATGACGGACGTATAAAGCAATTCGTTTATGTGCATTACAATTCATTAATAAATCATCAATTTTTAATAATAATTTAAATTTAATAATTCTTAATTTGAAAGGTTATTTCCTGTCTTGACACTATACCCGACGTTTTAAAATGACCAGATCGATATCGATATTTTATATATTGGCTTACTTTTTTATTGAGTTATTATTATTAATTAAATTTAAAATGAAAACTTATCACCAAAATCAAAAAACTCAGAAACTCCTAAGACTATCTATGAAATATTTTATAAAATATTGATATTATATACTATTGCCTCTTCAGAAGAATCTATGTTCAATAGATTAAACATAACATGTTTCTTTTTTTTGTGTTGAGATAAGAATTCTGTGTCACATATTCTTCTAGAATGGCCAGGTTAGACGATCTACAGAAATATTTGTGATTTGTCGATATTTATTTGGAAAAATGTATCTCCTTTTGCAATTAGTTTGTAATGATGAATCTTCATACGATAGTTGGAGACTTTTTTATTTATAGAACAAACAAATTGAAACTTGCCATCTTTTAATGCCTTTGGGAGGAAAGAGTTAACTTCACAATCTTTGTGATGAAAAATTTAAAAAAATTACAGATCGTACATATTGAAAATGCTTTTGAGACTTCTGAGCTATTAATATCGGGAGTAGATGCTAAAAGTTCACCTGAAAAACGCAAATTTTGGCTGTATACCGTTTCGACAGGTATTGTCTTTGAAAGTTGATCTCAGACCAAGAAGTGTAAAACGAAGCCCGTCAAATCGTTTCATCCTTCAGCGACGGTGATAGTTTTTAATCGTTTAGCTATGTCATTAGTTAGTGGATGATATGCGGAGGTGACAATCTTGTGACTACCAAGTAAAAGTGTCATCCCGACGAAATACTTCCCTATAAATTGTGTTCTTTGATCATTAGTTATTTTTAGTGATAGGCCGAGACGTGGAATATAATTATTGAAAAATGTTAAGGGGATTGTATTAGCATTTATATATCTTAAAGCGTAAGCTTCTGACCAGCGCGAAATTCGATTTATTATTTTCAACATATATCGACTGTCTTTTAATGGTAGTACATCTGCCTGTGGGAATACGAATCTGCGAAGCGTGTAATTTAGTATGTCGGTGATTATTTGATTTTTGTCTAGTTGCAATAAGTCGTTCTGTCGTCCTCGCACCAGGATGTGATGTTCCGTGCGATTTTTCCAGGATTATTTTCCTTAAAGCCGAAGGAACGATGGTCTTGGCGGTTGCCCGGAACTTTCACAAAGAGTATCACAGTCTAGCAATGGAGCTTTGAAAAATTTTAAATTGTTGATTTATTTATTAGATAAACGCTGCAGCTCGCAATTGATCTGTTGCTCGCGATGAAGAACTAAGATTTAAATCTATAGATTTCAACCGCTTGCGAAAGAGTATCTGCCATTAGCTTTGCCCCGTATGTATCGTCTATCATTAGTGAATGGACTTCTGTCAGTTTTCGATGTTAGGGCCCTATCGATCGCCTCGCCCTAATATATCTAAAATGCATAATCCTGACATGTATTGCCAAAAGTTCGCCGTCGAACGTGCTATATTTTGTTTCAGAAGGACAAATTTTTTTGCAAAGAAACGTAAAGGTTCCTTTTCTTCGCTTACTGACTTTTGTAAAACGCTACCGCTATATTTATTTTAGGCATCAACCGACGAAAATAGATTGGCATCATCGTCACTGTTAAAGCGATTTAACAAAACCGTTTAGGCATATGTACCTTTATTAATATTGTTATTATTATAATTTTAGACTAATTAAGAAAAGACATTGAGCACTAGCAACACAGACTATCGGCTCTAATTTACAAAAGTACATTAGATATTCAGCCTAGTAGTTTTAATAAAGTGATATATTGTATTGATATACTGTTCTGTAGCTGATTGTAGACTGTCCATAGGATCAGTCGGTTCAAATGCAATTTTTCTCGCCAAGCAAAAGTTAAGGCAGTCACAGAGAATGCTTTAAGTGCTGATTTACTTTATAGTGAGAGATTGTCCACAATTGCAGATTGGGGAGTAAGACTTCTTCAAGATCCATTGGTGAGTTGCAATTGTATGGCCAAGGCGAATTTTCGAAAATGTTTTATCTATTAACTTTTCTTCCAATATATCTTTGAAGATCCAACTTTTCCATGACATCATCCAAAATTAGAGGTTCAGAAGCAGCATACTTCGCCGGTCGATCAGCCTCATTTCCCAGTAAACCGATATAACTTGGTACCCATAAGATTTTAATTTTTTCGTCGGGTTTTGTAATGATATTCCTTAACACCATTAACAAGGTGTTCCATTTCGAAGTCGAAAGATTCCGTGCAGCTTTTAATACAGACAAACTGTCAGCGGCAATGACGTTTTTGAGTTTGTCTTTATGGGAAAGGTTCGCAGCGTGAAAGATAGCTCTGGCTTCAGTTGTGAAAGTTGAAGTAGTTTCGTGAAATATGTGATTGAGAAGAACCTGTCCTGAAGTATCTACCACGGCACAAGCAGGTGGCAGACCAGAAGATTTTGAGCCGTCTGCGTATAAAACCATTTACCACGTTACTCTCCAGTACTTGGGTTTTTTCAGCTGTTAGATTCATGAAGACGTAATTTAGACTATCTTCTTTCCTGTGCATAGACAGCGAAATGTCAAAAGAGTAGTCTTTCAAATTCCATGGAGGTTTAAAACGAAATTGGCGTAAAATTTTTAAGGGAATGTTCAATTCCTTTGCGACGTACAAACAATAGTCAATTGCAGACGGTGACTTTCAAATTTTCTTGGCAATAATAATCTTTCTCATATCTTCACCGAGGATAGATTTGTTTAAATTAAGAAGCTTGGGGACTATTTATTTTAACTCATAAAGTCGATTTTCTAAAGCTGGAGGAATTGGAGTCCTTTTATTTTCGATGAAAGCACTGGAGAAGTTGCTGTGAGAGGAGTATTTGGTTCACTCTTTTCCAAAGTAATTAGAAATCTCATCTGCATCAGTTAAAGTTTCATTGGAAGTGCAGACGGCAGAAATTTCGTTCAAATTTGAAGTGCCATTGAGTCGGTTGATTTTGTTCCAGACAACTTTCATTGATGTATTTCGAAACTAACCGCCTTTGATTTTCGTAATTCCTTCCTGAATAGAGCATTGGTTTTTATATAATAACAAATAATCATGATCAGGACATCTTTTAAATCCATTTTGTTTTTCCTCAATAACGAAGGCGTGTTGTTCCACTAAGGAAAGCTAACTCGTTTAAACAAGCTGTTGGATTGGGGAATAAAGAGATGAACAGCCGTGGGAAACGCTTTAGACATAATAGCAGCATCGTGGTTGCAGTTTGCGTTAAAAGGCTTTGAATTCAGATATGACTCAGCCAGTAATTGATCCAACCCGCTTTATCAAGGAGGAATTTGGCCTATTTTGCTGAAGTAACGGAGAACTTTCAAACATTAAGATCGATTATGATCGGAAAGTGATCACTATTATGTAGATCATCAGAAATAGACCAGGAAACCAAAGGAAGAAGTGACGAAGAGCAAAATGTGAAAAGGGACGATGAGTTGAAAAGTGCGTTGGTTTTCCATCATTTAAAATGCAGAGATTGCTTTGATTAAGGCCCTTTCTAAAGCAGTACCACGACCGTTGTTTCCTGTTGAGACCCAGATGGCATTCCAGCTATTAAAGTCGCGTGATATAATTAATGGAGGGAAAAGAACGAAGAATAAATTGTAGAGCTCTTGCTGACATGGAAACGAAGTGGGTTAAGTTGCCATGTGAGCGTCTCCGTCGAAAATGTCGCTATAGGAATTTTGCGTGAATAATTTGTTCTTACCAGCATAATAATTTGTACTTAGATGGTTGCGTACATTTGACGTGCAACGATTGGGGGCAAGTGAATAATTTGAAATTGAAGGTTGATTAAGGGATGAAAGATTGGATTCATTACAACTTGTAATTTGCTGCCTAGAGTTAGGAGCTCGTGATTCTGAGGAATTTAGTTTATTAGACTTTAGGATACGTGCTGTTCTTTAAATTTTTTCAATATTTGTTATTGCTTTGATTTCCTCACTGTTATCGTTGGCGGATGGAACTGGTTTCGCAATTTTTGGCTGATGGTACAAGAGGTTTAATATTGGAAGGAGTTAAAGTTAAAGGCTTATTAGACTCGACTTGCGAGATGACAATAGCGTAAGTATTACTTTTGTTAATTCTTTGCGTTCCAGATGGATTTATTTCCCGGTACTTGCGTCGCGCTTCGTCAATGCTGCAGTAATTTTCTATTTTGATATTTAGAATTTGAAGCATTTGCATAAAACGTGGGGATTATTTGCCGACTGCTAATTAAAAAGTACTACTAATAGAAACTACGCGTACAACTTTCAGCATGCGGGGGAAGACCACAGTTAGCACAAGACGAAGCACTATTGCACATTTTTGCCGCGTAACCCAGGCGTCGGCAGTTTTTGCATCTCATGTGACTTTGAATGTGGAGTTCCACTTTAGATTTATACCAAGCCACATCAACTGTTTGCGGTAACCGATAGCGATCAAAGATCATAATTATCCTCCCTGTAGGAGAGCGAGTTTTTCTGTCCTCATTTAGTGTAGTGAATTTATAAATTTCAGTCACTCCTTGATTGCCCATTTCGCGAACTACTTCATCTTCCGGCACATTTTTTAAGTACGGGACATAAATTACGCCTTTAACTGAGTTCAGTTTGTCATGTAATTTAGCGGAAATTGCGCGTAAATTAGCTGATGATTTCGACTTTATGAGGTTTTCGGTTGCGCGCGCGTTCCCAGCTAGGACAAGTAAATTCCCATCGCGTACAATCAAGATAGAATCTATATATATTGTAATGCCATCTAGGGCTTTTTTACAGCGAAAGGACTGATTTATAACATTGTTATATTAGCATCAGTTGAAGAAATAACAACATACTCTTTTTTTTAATACGGGTGATGTTACTGATTGGCAACAGCGGAAAGTCCGAATTTTTAATTTTTTTTCTCTCCGAAACAAGCAAAAAATCGCAGACGAAAAGAAAACACGCACTACTCAGAACGCAAGTCGACTACAATTGAAATGAATTTAAAATTGCGTATTGTAATAAATTTTGCTTTGTACGGAGTGTCGTAACGTAGTGTAACGCAAGTATGATCCTATCTGCTCGGCTTCCGCCAAGTCAATCTGCTTCTTGAAATGCCAATTAGATCGGCATGAAGCAGTCCCTGTATAATATTAATTTAAGGCGGGTTGAACGCCTGTTATTAACTAGCGAATTAAACGCTTATTTTTTGAATTGCTAAACAACAATTGTCTTTATTGAATTTCTTGTGCTGTATTTATACTTAAATTTACAGGTGACTTAATGGTATCGTAAACACTAATTAATTAGGGCGCCTGGCATCGTATTGCATTTCGTAATGCAATACCCCCCCCCCCAGTTGAAGTGCGACTAAATTTTTGTTTTTCTCTTTTGCTACAGAATTATGCAAATTCAGCATAATTCAAAGTGGATGCATATACCGATATGCGATCACACTACATTATGTATCTTTAATATGCTCAAAAGATTTGATATCGTTATCAAATGACAATTTTGATTCGATTTCATTGTTGGTAACATTGTCAATCAGATTGGTACTCTCTGGAGAAAATATGTGATTTGGATGGGCTACATATACCAGCCTTAACTTGCAGTTCGAATTCTTCTTTTGCAATCTTATGTTTAACAGTGTCTAGCCGTCTTGGTTTTGAGACTCGAAGGACACCTCCGGTTGTCAGTCTGCCAACTGTTTTATGTTTTACAATTTTGGTCACGTAAGCAGGTCCCTCAATTAAACTGGTATGTATCTTTAATAATTCTAAATATTTATTTTCGATTAAAAATTATTTAGGTAATGAAATTTTGCGCAAAGCAGAAATGGCATTCACAGAGGATTTAGCTGAACGGTATACCAATTGTTTATTTTTGATGTAAATCATTAGAAACATGAAGGGAAATTCAAAGCGAACATGTAAATGTATATTTCTTGCTGTATGTTCGTATTGAAGAGCGTTGTAAGTACAGTATAGGAACGAATTCTTTTTATTAGCAAACTTTGAAGCTGGAAAACTCTAATGGTCTGCGATCACCTACAATCAATGTCAGTTAAAATTGTGTGAAGGCTTGTATTTTCACTCAAAGATGGCAACTTATTTACAATTGCTACAAATAGGAAATAAAATACCTGCGTGGTCCGGGGCCTTTTCTTTCTTCTTGATCAGCAAACCAACGTGTAGTCATCTGCGTTTTGATCGTAGTCATAAATTCAGATCACAATCCTGTTTTCTTTATCATCAGTAAATTTAAAGATACGGAACATACGTTAAATTATCAGTCTCAATTTATGAGTTTAAAATAATCTTATATTGTATTTGCATAATTTGCGAAGACGATTGAATGTAATGAAACTTAAGTTCAAGCGTTCAAGATAATCTAAACTAAACTCGAGTATTGAACTTCTTCAAGTGATTTCACGAACAACTAATACTCCACTCTAGTACGTAGCTCAAGTAAGCAAGAATAAATTAAAGCTTTAAAAAACGAAACCGTCCCAAGAAACACAAATTTCTTGTGGAGACAACTGGGATGACGACGAGGTAAATCCCCGGCCCAAATTAAATGCCAAATTAGCACTCTCACAATGCATAGACGTGATATAGTCTGTATATATGTAACAATATCATATCAGCAAACCGCTGCCTGTTGATCAGTGCTACAGCATAATAAAAGAAGTCAGATCTGCTATAAGCAGTTTATCCTAATTACAGCACATTTCAGGAACACCAATGACACACTCACCACTACATAAAGTAGAAGGATAATTAATGCCCAACTGTTCAAATTTAATTAACAATTGGAAATTTAGAGGCACAACATTTGAAAACTGAAAAATCGTGTCGATATATTGCAAAATGCTGGTGAGATGCAATTTGCCTGTCTTTGGAAAATGTCTAACAGTCTACAAATTTCTAAATACCGTTCCATATATTATCTTAATTCTTTTTTATTTGTTTTATTTGTATGTTCATTAAAAGATCCGTTTATCTATGTATGTGTATATATGGTTGTGATTCATTACACGTTTTTAGTTAATATTCTTCATTCTCCATACTTGACAATTGCGCATTATTATTCTTAAGAATCCATCAATCTAGACAAAAAAATAAATTTTTGTGTTCAATGCACAATTACTATAACTTTCTGAAAAACTAGAGAAGGGTGGGCGGGATACTTCCATATTTGAATTCTAGGGCGACTCTTATGAAGTCACCCCGACGGGCAGTATTGTAGACGGAGATGGTGCATGTACAACCGATGAGAGACGGGAGCTGCGTATGTACGTTGAAGCCACAGTTCGCCGATTGCAGCAAAGCTATGCAGCCATACAAGAAATTCCACAACAAGAGCAAAGAGAACAGAAAAACGACAGCTTGGGAGGAACAGAAGATACAGCTACAGCAAGGGAAAAACACAGCGAAGAAAAAGGCGAAGATGGTGCAAGTATATCAAACGGCGTTTTTATGCAGTTTGTGCAACAAATGCAACCACAAATGCAACAATAAATGCAGCAACAAATGCAACAACAAACGCAACAGATAGAGTCGAAAATTGACGGGACGACGGAAAAAATCGATAGGATTTTTCTTCGTTCTTTAGGGCTTTGACTCGTTCTGGAAAAATCACCAAATCTTTGCATTTTTTAAGTTCTCAAATGCTAAAGGACAACTTCTATGTAATTAATGGACTAGCAGTATCAGATAATCTAGCTACAGCGATCGAATCACAACAACAATTAATGCGTATCCTAACAAAGCATGGATTTAATTGCCGCAAATGGAGCGAAAACCATCCTCTAATGCTCCAAAATGTTCCTTTAAATGGTCGAGAACTCAATCTTAATTGCGACGATGGCGAAAAGGCCTCTAGGACTTCCATGGCTACCCAAAGTTAACCACCTTTGCATTAAGGTAAAAATGGAGCCAATAAAGCGCGCCGAAAAGCGCTCCGTATGTTCTAACTTGGAAAAATTATTCGATCGAAATTCGGACGCTAACTCTACTGGTAGAGGCCTTGTCATAATACGAATTATGGTTCCTTATTATTTTCCTTATTCAGCCAAGAATGTTGGTCTTGGTATTACCACACTTGCATATTCCTACAGATTTTAAAAGGAAGAAAACTGCAACTATGATGTTAGCAACCACAAATAATCATGATTTTGTATATTATATTATAATAAAGAAAATTGGGAAACAAAGTGCAATTTTCTCTCTCCTTTCCTTGAGTACACAGGAATCATTCGGGTCGTTGGACGACTAGATGAATCAAATCTTCCGTATGACTCAAACCATCCAATGCGGCTGCCATACAATGACATTCTGATAAAGTTACTATTCAAATTAATTAATGATAGTAACAAATATTGCAATCCATAAGCTCTAGTAGGAATAATCCGACAAAGATTATGGCCAAAAAAAAGAAAAGTTGTTGTAAGGGCAAGAGTGCAGTATGTCAGCAAATAATGAGAAACCTCCCCTCAATAAGAATTACACCATTTGTAAATGCAGGCGTTAATTACTTTGATACCTTATGGGTACATTACAAAATCAGAAGACAGAAGCCAACTAAGGCATATGTACCAGTTTTTTGCCGTTTTGGCAGTCCACTTTGAACTTGTAAGTAACTTATCTATTGATGCCTTTCTAAGAGCATTGAAACGTTTAATCTGTCGAAGAGGGTGCTGTCAAAATATTTACAGCGACATTGCAGCCAATTTTGTTGGAGTCAGCAACAAATTAGCAGAACTATCCGTTTCAATTTTTTTCGATAATTGGTAAAGCCTCCACAGCTCAGATAGACAATGCAGCCAGTTTAAGCAAACTATCACCTCTTTTAAGATACGAACGCGTGTGTCAGTTAAAATACAAAATCCGAAAGCGATTGTCTCCCGAATTTTTACATGAGCTGCAACAGAGACGAAAATCGAAGAAATCATCTCCCAACATCAAAATAGGAGATACGATTACTATCAAGGAAGATAACACTCCTACTATGAAATAACCGTTAGGTCGAACAACTGGCGTCTATATAGGAAATAATAGTTCAATTCATGTTTCTGACGTAAAAATGGGATCCAGAATTCTCAAACGTCCAATAGATTGTCTTCCACTTCTCTCTATTGATGATAATTCAGAATCCAACTCAAACGAAGCGCAATTCAGTTCAGAGGAAAATGTTGAATCTGAACACAAAAGAATGCAATTTCCAGGACATAGCTTACCATTCACACTCTGGACAATGCTATTAACGCTCCCACTCGCATTATGTAATTCGGTAAACAATCAAAAATTCCGATCAAACTTGGTCAACCATTTTGAAGAAGTTGGATTAACAGCTATTTCCACTAGTCAATGAAATTTTTCAATTTACTACCATCTGTCAACCTACTGGACTGATTCGGCACTGCTAATTGATCGAACAGATTCATTACGACAACTTTGTGAGAAAATGAACCAAAACACATCACGTCTCAATATAATAGATCACTTCGCATTATTTGAAGCAGATTTGAATCTAGACTAGAGGCTGCTGCGTAAAACTTGAACCAAATAAGGCGCCATCGACTTCATGGGAAATGTCGCTCACTCACTATTTGGAATACGTCATTCCTAAACTCCACGACACATCACGACGTCAACTCCATTATAAACTTACTAAAGCAAGGGCTCACATCCACAAAACTCAATGTTGATCATCTGCAATCACAAATCAATACAATTAATAGAGGAGGCCGAATACTGCACCACGAATTTTACCAAATAAATGTAGTTCAACTATTCAATGCAGGAATCATACAGCTTTCCTTCTTGGGAACCAAACTACCGAAAATACAGACGTGTACTTCAGACATTTTGATTAATACTCACCATGGAAGAATCAATCCACTACTGCTAACGCCAAAACAACTGCAAAACGAAATAAGGTATATCAAGGAACATTTACCGCCTTCCTTGGAATTACCTTTGAAATCTCAAATCTGTTTGCTGAGTACTGAGTATTTATCAGCAAACTACCCATATCCTATAACTAACTTGGTTTCAATACCTAATTTGATTATTTCTGAAAATGACGTTTTTAAAGGGTTGAGTTCCCTTAATATATTTGTGCGACTGGACCTGATGGAATTCCATCATGTGTAGTTAAATCTTGCGCTGTCGAGCTATGTGGTGTTATCTCAAAGATTTTTAACCAGTCCTTGAACTTAGGTGTTTTCCCTTTGCATTGGAAGAGTAGTTTTCTTATTCCTATTCACAAAAGTGGGAGTAGACAACTTGTTGAGAACTATAGAGGCATCACCAAGTTGAGTGTATTGCCTAAACTATTCGAGAGAATTGTGACTCAACATCTGGCCTTTGCTTAATGTATGCTGATGATGTGAAACTGTTTTCTTTCTATTCCATAGAATCGCAATCACATCAGCTTCAAATTGACCTGAATAATTTGGTTGCATGGTGCTCGTTAAATCATATGACTCTAAACCTAAATAAATGTAAGAAGCTTTCTTTCTCAAGAAGGGAGTCATTCATTACCCAGTGTTTTATAGATTCGCATAAGTTGGCGGACGTCGATTCGTTCATAGATTTAGGCGTTGTCTTTGACCATAGGTCACGTTTCACCTATCACATTGAGTTCTCGTTAAGTAAAGCTAGGTCCGCGCTTGGTTTCATAAAGAGGTAGTCCAAAGAGCTTGATGATCTTTACATTACCAAAAGGCTGTACATTTGTGTGGTTACACTTATACCCCTGTTGTGTGACCTCCTTCATGTAGTTGCTACGTAGATTCAATTGAATCTGTTCAAAAGCAATTCTTGCTGCTTGCCCTTAGGAATTTGGGTTGGCTCTCTTTCCCTCTATGAAAATAGGTTGGTTCTGTTGTCGTTACCGTCTCTTGAGAAACGTAGGTTTGTTCTTAGCGTTTCCTTCGTATTCAAAATAATAAATGGTGCTATTGACTCGCCGTCATTACTTGGAGAAATAACTTTTAATGTTCCTCTAGGCACTTTATCTTGGTTAAGGCTAATCAATGCAAATATAACTATGAGCTCTTTAACCCGCTCAGAGTTGTTTGCAAGAACCTAAATGACGTCTATCACTTATTCTCATTATCGGACTCTTTAAAGTCTATTAAAGCAACATTGCTTAACACACGCGATTTGCCCATGTCGTACCTGAACTAGCTTTTAACAATAAATAGTCATTATGATTCGAAAATGAATTGATGTTAACTATTATCGATTGCCAAACTTATGCATGTATAAGTAGAACAAATAAATAAATAAATAAATAAATAAAAAAGGGTAGTCTAATTGCTCATCATAGAGTCATTCAAGATCGCTCTGTAGTTAATAGATCATCATAAATTCATATTATATGATCTAATTCCCAAAGTCGACAAACCCAACACATGACAGCTAACGACATATGCAGTCCAATGCTAGCTATAAACATCAATCAAGGACGTTATTTCTTAATGTCTGCATTAACTATAATAGCTTAATTTGCCACAACATTCAATTGTAATATAACTTCAATGCTGCTCCTGTGAAATCAACCTGTTCAACAATAAAACATCATCAGATTTCCAAATGAAGAAATTAACAAACGCCACCTCCATACCACTATCACATAATAACCAATGGATTTATTCCACTACTTCTCTACACAAGCAACAGCTGTATTTCAAAAGGATTTAAGGATTTAAGCGGATACGGTCTGCTAACCATCAATCCAGACTGCATTTTCAAACACGATCACATCCAAGTGACCGGTCGTTATTTCATCTCAACAACACTGTCAACCTCCTACACAAGTCTTGCAGAATTCACAAATTTAACACTTCGAGAGTTTGTGATATTTAAAATCATCAGGACCGGCAATTATTCGACTGACCAATATTTAGTTCAACTCAACAACTTATCATCTTTGCAACATAACTAATAAGCGATTCAAGGTGCCAAAATCCACAGTATCACTGCCTCATATTCAGCATTGATTATCAACGTAGCCTTTATCATTATATTAATCTTGAGCAGACTTTTCCGCAAGGAGCCCACAGCTGCTCAACTGCTTAACTGCTTTGATACCTTTGATTTGAGTCATTGCAAAGAGCACAAAAGTGGTGCAGTTGTGTTATTCGTAGGAATGATCACATGTAAATCGTTTGAACTTATAAAGTAAAGTAGGAAATAAATTGTTTTCCCTCATATAAGGTATATATTATATACATATAGCACAAGGAAATAATAATAAAAAAATAATTACTATTTAATTTGCTCCCAAGGTTGCTGTTACAATATTTTCAAAAATGCTTTATTTTTGAATTGTAAAGAGAAACATTAAGTTTACATAGAAGAGATTGCTCGGATTTACCAAGAAGACGTATTACTTTTGATAAATAGACGGTGAAATTCGGTTGGCATATGTTATTTATATAGAGAATGTAGTTGTGGTAACTGAAGCTCAAATGAAAACGCATTTTTGAGATGCGATTGATGGGCTATTTTTATTTCTACCTTTAATTACACTTTTACATATTGGACTTTCTATGACACAGAATCTCTTGTTTTAGTTTTGGGTCTATACCGTGTTGGTACGTTGAAAGTGATAATTATTTCATTTAATTCATTTGATTATCTAAAAATTTGATGTAATTTTGTTTTATTTATTTTTGTATATTATCGTTGTAAGTTCACGTTATGTTGGTTGTTTATATAGCAATAAAATTTTAGATTCTCCTCTATTTTCTTCTTATTTTTCAAAATAAATAATAAATGTGGCAACGTTGTTTGTGTTGGTTGTACTTCAAATTTTTTGTTCGTAAAAATTATTTGTAAATTCAATTTAAGAAATGCCAGAAATCTAATTAATAATTTAATCGCAATAAGTATATTTTAGTGCAAAATGCTTCGAATGCGATATAATAATTAGAATTAATCTCTATAAAATCAGAAGGGGTTCCGAGTGAATTGCAACTACAAAATACAGCATTGGCTATTTTAAAGCGCCTTTTATTTCGGGAGCACTGTGATTTGGTGAAGTGCTAAGTTAAGGGATCTCTTGGTGATCATGTTTTGTTCTCATCCCAAATGCAAAAAAAAAAAATCTAGATGAGAGATATTTGGTCTGCCAATATCATGACCGGCAGTACAAATGAACTGCCATCAGTGGTCGTACTCTTGACATTATTTGCGAAAAAATGAAGGCTTTGTCCTGGCTGTGTAAAGGGTGCAACAGAAAAAAAAATCAAGTTGCGACAGTTTGACAAAAATTTCTAAACGCTTTCGTGATACTTATATGTTTAAAGATCTGAGAAATTCCTCTGATGAGTACAAACACCTCGATGAGATGTCAACAATGGGTAGTAATAACGCTTTTGAGTGCTCTGACGACATTAACACCATTGTGAAACATATTCCTGAAAAAAATTTATCCGCTGCTGCTACTTCTACAGGCTTATCCTCTGCCTTTCCATCAATGTCTGAAGACTCGTTGCCTGTTCAGGGTTTGCTGAATGGTACAAATTCTCCCAATACATTGGGCGAGTTACCGAACGCTCTTCCCACTATTCAAATCGATCCACCATCTAACGAGGCATCAGTGTCCCGCATGGGTAGTGTACACAATAATTGGATTGGATAATGGTGTACAAATGGATGATTTGTTGGGGCCTCCAATACTGTTCGCGGATATATTACAAATTCTTCTGTTAATATTAAGTGTGATGTGTGGTTTTAAATTGAACACATTACATTTGGTAAAACTTCAACCCGGTATTACTTAGCTTGTTAAGTTCGCTCAGGGAGGGAGTCGACGGCGGGAGACAGTATTTTCCTGTAGTTTTTTTGGTTTTACTGTTTTTTTGGAAGGGGTGAGCGGGCAGGAGAAGAAGAAAGAAAAATTGATACGGGAGATTAAAAGAATGAAATTCGCAAAGAATTTGAAGTAGTTAATTGTCTTGTGAAAAAACCGGGAAAATGTGAAAAAAAAATTTCAAAAGAAATTTTCAATGTTACGAGCTGAATGCCTAAGAATGAATTATTCCTGGTCATGATTTAAAAGAAATATAAAATAAAATTGTCAAATAACTTAAGAACATTTAATACTTGAGTTTGCGTTGACGTTTTACTAAATATATCTTTTCGAAAAATGAAATTTCATTTGATTCACTTGAAAAAGTGCTGGTTTTTTTACCCATGCAGTTATTATGTATGTGCAATTTATATATGTGTGCGTAATGAAAGAAATTAAGACGCCCGAATAATTAACGCAAGAAGTAGCATGCAACAATTGATTTGTGAAATAAAGGAAAAACGATTAATCGATTAAGAACAAGAACGACAACATTTGTCATCAAAACATTATGAAAACTTGTAATGTGGCTTGCTAGGTCTGGGTTGGAAGAGCCGTTGCCTTCTGCCCGTGGTGCTTCATTACAAACAAAAAAAAAATAAAAAACTAATAAGTAATTTTTTTTTCGTATATATCTATTGGGCGTATATTATACTGTCCGTCCTGTACTCCGCCCGTCGGTAACTGTCCAATGTCCGCTCACCGCCCCTCACACGGGCACCTCCCCATACCACGCCTCCGCGGTGGAGTATGTGTGCTTAGTTACTCATTTTTTTTGCATTTACCAACAAAAATGCAAAAAAAAGGAATAATAAAAAAAATGGATATACAAAAACTACTTTTTCTTTTAAATGCCTACCTTACCACGTACACCGTGTACCCCATGGTTGTTACCGCTCTTGTTGTATTCAATCGAGGAGAAGCCAGAATCACGGCATATTTCTATGGTTCTGTGTGGTTTCTAAACTTGCATTGATGATAGGCCCCCCCGGATCTTGCGTCGTTGCCTTCGTTGATTTGTGGATGGTCCGGCAGGTTGTTGCTCTTGAAAAAGGTTTGATGTGGTTCGTTAAACGTATGTGGTGTCTTTTTTGTTGTAACAGTCCGAAGGGTATCAGCGAGCTAAAACCAGAAAACCCCTCTTCCATCTCACGAACTAGTTAGTTTACTTACTGAGCACATATATACTCGTTTTGTAATATAAGGATCTTCAATCTTTTTGGAGATTGCGGACCTAGCTTTACTTAAAGAGAGGTCAATGTGAAAATTAAAACGTAATCGTTGGTCGAATTGGGGATGTAGTTTTAATTGCTGTGGTAAGTCCTCGCCCGCCTCGTCGGTTTTTATCGTTTGTGGAAATTGATATTGGATTTGCAGAAGTTTTGCTGTAACTAGGAGGCAACGGTAATTTTAAAATGTATTCGTATATACGTCCGGCGTCTGTTACTGATACTTACTCAAAGCACTTCTACCTTATTTGCCTGGTGTCCTTAAAAATGGATACTGCTATATCCGATGTTGAGTCGGGCTAGTTGAATCATTTATTTAAAACTAGTTACAAGGATGAAGTTTTTGAGCCTATATTTGAATTATGTCTGTATCATTTGAACCGTGTTAGTTTTTCTTTTAATAAGCTTTTTGATTCGCTCTTTTGTAGTACGCCCAATTCGTTCATTCTTCGTTTTCTCTCATTTGTCGTTCGTTCTGGTCAGCTAGAAAATCTAACTCATCTTCATTGTTCTCCAGGAGTGCTAGTTTGCGATTTGTCTTTCAAAAATCTAATTATGTCGGACTTCACAACACGTTATTTATGATTCCTTGTGATTTGGATTATGATGACGTCGAAGAGGGTCTGTCTGCTATTTAATCGATCCCTCATTCTGCTATATCTGGCTATGCTGCTGTTAAGCGCTATTTTACTAACGAACTTTCTTTCGGTTTGGTTCTTCAAACAGTTGAGAGTACTAGGTAATAAAAGGACCCCACTTTTTAAAAAATATAAAAAAACTGGATTAATCCACTTCAGGGTAAGAAACATTTTTAATACATTGAACAAGTGATGTTACAATGCATACATTAACAAAATGGGTCACCAGGCTCAAGCGAATGCGAACTTATTAATTATCTGTACGTCAAACAAGCCGTGAAAGTATATATATTAACAGATGATGCGGCAAGATTAGAGGACAGTTCAAAAATAAATAGTACACCTAAATTACTAATATGGAAAGATAAGCGAATTACACAGATTATTAACTTTTAACTTTATAAGAATTATGCTCTGCAATCCAATCGGAAGAAATAGAATGTTTATTGATGGAATATCCACCGGTTCCTGTGCAGTTCTATGCCTAATCGACTCAAGCCAGAAATAAATTAAAAATTGGTGATGAGCTCTTTGATGGTCTTTTCCTACATATAAAAGCTGGAATCGAAAATTTTTTGGTTTTTTAGTTTATTAGACTGCAGGGCAGGACTGCATTAACCGAAGAGTGGTAGTTTAGCAGCTCATTGCCTTTATCTCATTTCTGCAATTTATTTCTATATTTATTAGCACATTTAATATGTTAGTCCTTAAATTATGCAGATAAGTCTCCGTATGACTACATGACATGGACTTTTTAATCGCATTCATAAAGTAGAAATAATCCATCATGAAGATGTTATCAACGTTTTTCTAAATCGTTCTCATTTCAAAATCAATGATTATAATTTAATAATAGGCAACCAACCAGATGACGCAGCTCATGCTGCACCCCTCGGCTATACTAGTGATAGCTACTATAGAATACGAAACTTGAAATATTTTCAGAAAATGTTTTCTGCAAGCTTCTTGTATTAAAATGAGTTGCAACAGTTCTGATATTTCAATTTGCGCGGTTAATTTTACATACTGATTTTCATTGAAATAAATAGAGACAAAAAAAAGGAGACAAAAGTCTAGAGTTCCCCTGTGTGATTTGAGCATATTAGGTTTTTGTTTGTTTCTGAAGTTCTGAACAGATATGGCGTAATACTTTGTCACGTTAAGATCTTGCTATTTATCTATAAATCTCGATATTTAAGAGAAAAGGAGAGAAAAAAATTAAACAACAATGCAGCAGACACTTCTGGTTTTGACGCTTGGGGCGAGTTGAGGACAGTTTTAGTTTTGGTGCTGTGTAAAGCGTAGAGTGTGTTGATTGAGGGTAGAAAGCAAAGCGCATCGATTTCGGAAATAAAGATTATTTTGAATATCTTGAATGGAATGCGTGCGAAAGCAAAAAAATTAGCAACAAATAAAACAAAAAAATATATTTATGTAAAGAACAGAAAATTATGGAAGTTTGTATAAAAAGTTCGTGAAATTCTGATCGACATAGCTTTTGAAGAGTAATATAAGTGAAAAAGAAAATTGTTAATATTAAAATATTAGAAAAGAACAAAAATTATTCTAAAAAGATGTTAACATTACTATATTAACCAAAAATTTGCAAACGACTGCCTGCATCATAGTATAGAAATTTAAACACCAAACGAGAAGTTTTTTGTGTATTATTTTACTTTGTTATTTTTCTGAATAAAAGAAAAAGCGGATTTTGAGAAAATTTGTAGTTATTTTCGTTACTTTGTTTTAATTCAGCAAATAATGCAATGATAATTAAATAAAAGCAAAAAAAAAAAACGCTGGAGAAGTAAAATTTAATGTAACACACACTCGCTTTTTTTTTATTTCAATGTAAAACAAAAGAATTTTGTCACTGTTTGCAATTCCGCATACGCACATATGAAGATTTTTTGGGAAAAGAACTTTGCCAACCAAAAGTCAAACTCGAGACATAAGTTTTTCGCATACGCCTATAGCTCATACACATGAATAATTATCGAAAAAGGATTTAAACATTTTATTTTATAAACAAGTCTAGAAAAATGTAAACAATTGAAAGCAGTTGAAATAATAAAAAAAAAAAATGTAACAAAAACTTAATTAATATCGACACCGCAAAAAAAGGGGGGAAACTGTGATTTGGAAAAAATTTCATTTTTTTTTTTTACTTTCATAAGAAACCATTAGAAAAAGAAAATAAAAACAATTGAGAACATTTTTAGACGAGGAGGTAGAGATGTGCCGTCGGAAGAGTGAGTGCTGTGCTGTCTGGGGGTTAGAGTTTGCGCAATGAAGAATCGCATCAATGTTTTATTAAAGACGATATAAAAAACGAAGAGAAATATTTTCATTTAGCAAATCAATTACATTTTAAAGAAAAGGAATTTACAAAAAGAAGACAGCCAGAATATTGAAAAATAGACACAATAATCATCAATTTAACAATAATCTCAATTATACAGAACGAGAAAAGCAAAAATCGTTCACCATCCGCCACTCCCAGTCCACAAACAGGTAAACGCATTATTATCGGCCATGAAAAGTCTATCACACAAACTGAACGACGAGTGGAAATATTTAACGAAAAAAATATGAAAGAAAATCGCGAAAGGAACTCATGCTTATTGCCAATGGCATGAAGTATGAATCTTTACTGCAGCGTCAACGTACGTATTTTGATTAAAATTTAATGTAGAACAAAAGATAAAAACAAAAGAAAAAATATATAAAAAGAATAATTACTTACGACTCCATCCAAAAAAAAAAATTAAATATGCTATTATTGTGAACATTATGTAAGAAAGATCTTTTGATATTTTTATTTAACAATTGAACATATACATATATTAAATTACAATATTTACTACTATTTAAATAAAAGCGGTAACATTTAAATACGAATTTAAATTGCGATTAAATACATTCATGGATACACAAATAGCGCACACTTGATATAAAGAATACCCACACTATTTAAGAGATTTTGAAAGTAAGTGCAAAATTTTTCGTTTTATTACAAAATATAGTTTAAACTATATACAAGGTATTTAAAAATGTTTAATGTAATGTATGGCGAAAGCGAATTCTCGAAAATGTTTGGATCTTCATTTTCTCAACATTTGTTGGACATAAAGGTGGAGTTAATTAGGGGTCTCAAGTACTTGGGTTTTCTCAAGTACTTGGGTTTTCTCAGCTACTAGATTCCAAAAGACGTAATTTTGAGTATCTTCGTCTTTGTGCATAGACAGCGAAATGTCAAGAGAATAATCTTTCAAAATCCATGGGTGTTTAAGATTAAAATAGCGGTAAATTTTGAAGGGAATGTTCAATTCTTTTGCGACGTAAAAACAATAGTTAATTGTGGAGGCTGGCTTTCGAATTTTCTTGGCAATAGTAATCTTTCTCACATCTTCACCGAGAATAGATTTGTATGAGTTACGAAGCTTTTAACTCATAAAATCTACTTTTTAAAGCTGGGAGACCAGTTTCAATAGTAATAATCATCCGAAAAGCATAAAAACTTGCTCTGAGGGTTGGTGATAGATAGAATGTTGTTATTAAATTTGCAGCTGTTGCCATAAATTATCAAAACATAGTCAATCTTGCTAAAACAAGACGTTTTGATAAGATGAGAACAGTGTTAATGTGCGCATGGCTTTTCCAAGCAACGTATTGTATGAAATTCACCCTTGTTAAAATGGAATTTTTTAACCAAAGATAGTGTGTTTTTAACGATATTTGTTGGAAAACGTGAGCTCGAGACTATGGGGCGTCTGGACGTTTAGTAGTGGTAAGTCATTAATATGCATCAGTAGATTTCCTGCATCACATATATGCTTTCGACAAATGTACATTTTTTTGATTTTTGTATAGAAATTTTAGCGCCTGACGGGTTTGCCCATGCCGAGATTTCACGTTCAATAAATTAGAGGATGTTGATTGCCTTCGTGCTATCTGTTTCTTTTGTTAAAATGTATTCACCTCCGCGAAGACACAATGTTCGATTTTCGGTACGCGGCAAAGAGTTTGGCTAATTTCATCGAAAGCGATGTGAATAAGCGTGACAGAAAGAAGACATCCTTGTGAAATACGGAAAGGAATCAGAGAGATGGTTGTTAGTTCTAATTTTACACCGCCGATACGACATGAATGATTTGATGTAGTTGAAGAATTTGAATCCAACATTCCCTGATTTCATGAGTCTTAAAATAACATGAAGACCAACTCTGCCAAATGCTTTTTGGGAAATTAATTGAGAGAATTGCTACACGATTTTGTTCAGAAATTGTCTACCCCGCTTGAAACCAACTTGTTGCTTTATAATCAGGTTCTTGAACTTACCAAACCAAGATAATCTAGATGCTACCATATTCTCTAATACTTTTGAGAGGCAAGATAAAAGAGAGATTGAGCGATAGTCTGATGCGATGGAGACATTTTTTGACTTTAGAATTGGAACAACTGCTGCCAGTTTCCAGTAAAGTATATGGCCAGTCAAAAATACCGTATTATATAGGTCCAGTAATTTCCTTTTATTTGAATTAGACGGAACACTGATTATTTGGTGTGAGACGCGATCTAGACCCCCTTCGATTTGGAGACGCAACTTTCAAGTTCTAAGATAGGTATAATATTTTCCAGGAACATGGCACATCTGTCAATAGCATTTGAAATAGGAATTGGAGTCCTTTTATTTTCGATGAAAGCACTGGAGAAATTGCTGTCAGAGGAGTATTCGCACGCCACTTTTCCTGTCTCTTATACACATCTAGATGTGTATAAGAGACAGGGGGAGGAAAGTACGGAGAACAAATTATAGAATTCTTGCTAACAAAACGATTGCGAAGATGGCATATAGACCGAAAGCACTGTAAATTTTGTATTCAAGGTTGTTTTTATCGCTAAGGTTTGTATGTTCGAGCTTAAATCTGTCTCTTATACACATCTAGATGTGTATAAGAGACAGGATATAATTAGTGGGGGGGAAAGTACGGAGAACAAATTATAGAATTCTTGCTAACAAAACGATTGCGAAGATGGCATATAGACCGAAAGCACTGTAAATTTTGTATTCAAGGTTGTTTTTATCGCTAAGGTTTGTATGTTCGAGCTTAAATTAATGATTTTGTGAGGTGTATTTGATTTTATAAAAACACCAACTCCTTGTTTGGAATATGAATTTTGATCAGCATTCGTGGAGTATCCAGTGTATGACCTGTCTCTTATACACATCTAGATGTGTATAAGAGACAGGAACAAATTATAGAATTCTTGCTAACAAAACGATTGCGAAGATGGCATATAGACCGAAAGCACTGTAAATTTTGTATTTAAGGTTGTTTTTATCGCTAAGGTTTGTATGTTTGAGCTTAAATTAATGATTTTGTGAGGTGTATTTGATTTTATAAAAACACCAACTCCTTGTTTGGAATATGAATTTTGATCAGCATTCGTGGAGTATCCAGTATACGACTTGGGTGGAATAGGATTGAAAGAACTTCTACAATGGGTCTCTTGAAGGGATATAAAATCACTTATGAGTGTACGGAGTTCATCAAAATCATTAATAATTAATAAGTCCTTTGATGTTCCATTGTAGAATTTTAAAAGCTTTACTTAATTGTAGTGACATGGAAACAAAATAATAGGTGGGTTAAGTTGGCATGTCAGCGTTTCCGTCGAAAATGTCGCTATTTTTTGCGTCGAAAATGTGGCTAATTTTGCGTGAATAATTTGTTCTGGTCAGCAGAATAATTTGTGGTTAGGTGGTTGCGTACATTTGAAGTGCAGTGAGTGGGCGCACGTGAATAATTTGATATTGAAGGTTGATTAAGGGATGAAAGATTGGATTCATTACACCTTGTGAGTTGAGAGCTGGTGATTCTAGGGAAATCTTATTAGACTTTAGGATACGCGTTGTTCTTTTAATTTTTTCAATATTATCTTTGGCTGGTGATGGAACTGATTTCGCAACATAGTTTTTGGCGGATGGTAGAATAGGTTTGACATTGCAAGGAGTTGGATTTAAAGGCTTATTAGGCTCGATTTGCGAGGCGACGGAAGCGTATTTCTTTTTTTTTATTAATTCTTTGGATTCCATTGGATTATTTCCCGGTACTTAGGTCGCGCTTCGTCCGTGCTACAGTAATTTTCTGTTTTGATTTTTGTATATAACGTGGGGGTTGTTTGTCTAAGGCCGAGTGCTGATCATTGCAATTTATGCAGAAACTACACGTGCAGCTTTTAGCATGTGGAGGAAGACCACAGTTAGAATAAAATGGAGCGCTATTGCACTTTTTTGCCGTATGACCCAGGCGTTGGCAGTTTTTACATCTCATGGGATTTGTAGAGTTTCACCTTACATTTATTCCAAGCCCCATCAACTGTTTACGGTAATCGATAGCGATCAAAGATCAAAATTATCCTTCCTGTAGGAGAGCGTGTTTTTCCATCGTCATTTAATTGAGTGAATTTATAAACTTCAGTCATTCCTTGATTGCCCATTTCGCGAACTATATCATCTTTCGGCACAAATTTTAAACATGGGGCATAAATTACGACTCTAACCGAGTTAAGTTTGTCTAGCGGAAACTGCACATAAATTTGTTAATGATTTCGACTTTATGAGGTTTTCCGTTACGCGCGGGTTCCCAGCAAGGACAAGTAAATTTCCATCGCGGAGATTCGAGATAGAGTCTATATATGTTGTAATGCTGTCTAGGGCTTTTTTTATAGCGAAAGAAATGATTTGTGAAATTGTTATGCCAGCATCAGTTGAAGAAATGACATCATATTTTTTGTTAAAAGTAGTGGTGTTATTGATTGACAACAGCGGAAAGTCCGAATTTTTAATTTTTTTCCTCTGCGGGGATTTGTCCGCTAATAGATGAAATCTATTTGAGTTGTTTCTGGCGGCCTCGTGGCCATTATGCTTTATTGTTGCCTATTATTTAGTTATTTAGGAAAAAACCACTCACTGGAAAAAGATTGGGAACTACTAATGGAAAATGCCAATTGTCTTCAATTTTTTTATTTTATGTTTTCTTTGTTTTTTTTTTATTAAAAATAGGGGAAACAAAAGCACCACCCGGTTTCCGCGATAACCAGTTTTACCAAAAACACTGAAAAAACACGAGCTAAATACACAAAAACACCGAAACAAGCAAAAAATCGTAGACGAAAAGAAAACACGCACTACTCAGAACACAAGTCGACTACGAATGAATACAATGTAATCTAACTAACTTACTTTGTTTCAATAAATAAGAACAATAATGATTATAATAACAATAACAGTAATAATAATAATAATAGTAATAATATTAATAACAATAGTAATTATAACGTTAATGATGATAATACTAATAATAATAGTAATAATAATAATAATAGTAAGAATAATAATAACAATAATAAAATTAATAAAAGTAATAAAAATAATAAGAGTTGCGTTTGAAACACTGATGATAGGATTTGAGAATATTGACCTTGAAATGAGGCCAACAAGCTCTGTAGTATATGCTGCTGCAGTTACAAAAGCACGTATGCTGGGTTTTAAGACACGTATAAGAGACCGGATAGGGAGAAACAATAGAGAAAAAAGATCTGGAAACTACCCGGGGAAAAACAGCTTCAAGATAACCTGAAGCATCGAAAGCATTTAAGTCAACGCCGTATGAGTACTTGCTAAAAGTCTTGGAAATATACGAAGTCAATCATATATAATTGCGTTTTTAGAATACGTTATGGGTCGATGAAATGTCAGGCTATTTAAGGAAACAAGTGACCGTATTGCAATCCGACGAGGAATATTTCAGGGCGATGCATTGACCCCGCTATGGTTTCATGCAAATGAGGTGGGAAAAGATACAATGGCAGAGTGCATATCAATGGTTAATCAGTGGCGAGCCCACCATTTTGCTGAAAAATTTCACTAGAATATTATTTCGAACTTTTTGCGCTCTTGTTATCAACAACAGTAGTAACACTGTTAATTAGCGGCAACTTGACTGCTTGGTCCTTGATTCTCATTATTTGTATAGGCAAAAATTTTGTTATTAGTTTCTTCAGATGACGCCGCATTCTCTAAAACGTTTTTAAAGCGGAGACTGATATTATTGTGTGTCTTTAAGCGAGTATACTCTATAGACACAAACGTGCATGTACAAAAAACCCACACCGTAGGCAGCACTTAATTACTTTTCATCGTTTATTTTGCAGAATCGAAGAATTCTAAACGTTATGTCCACGAAATGCTTCGAAAAATATCAATGAAAATTTACTTGTGGACATATAAACGTCGGAGAGAATACAAAGTCGTATCAAAAAACTATTAATAGAATCTTTGCCAATGCAAAGAATGAGAATGGCAGATCAAGCAGTCGAATGGCTGCTAACTAACAGCTATTCCTGACAGAAACAGAAAAAGTCCGTTATAGTCCTGCTTTGAATTTTAAACGATATGTTAGACTTTCCTGTCATTTCGTTGTCCCTGGACATGAACGAGAGATCCAAAAAAGTTAAACGAGAACATTTACTGTGTTTTTGGTAGTATTTATGTGTAAGACCACGCACTATGGATGTGCTACAGTAGAATCCAGCCTGGACAGAAATAGTTATGTGCGCATGAGTTTGTTTAAAGACCTAGACTTTTGATATCTTGCTTTTTTATTTTACTTTTGATGGTATGATGCGAACTCTTATTTAACGTTTCTAATAGTATTACATATAGAGCTGAGTCTATCCTTTGTTCCGCCTGGCTATTCCAGCTACATTTACAAAATAAGTTATAAATAAATTAAACCTATCGGGATTACTAATGGTGTGACGTCACATAACAAACCAATGGTCCGTCAGTATTGTTCTCTCCTCCGTTATTCTGTGTCTATGTGTTCGTTGGTCCGTTAAGTCACCGTCCGTGTTTATACCCACATTCACTTACTTACCCCATTCTCACGAAACCTTCTCTTCTTCTACTCAGAAAACATCTTTCAACTTGTTTTTATATTTTTACGTTATACTATTCTCATTTATTATATTGACAATAAGCAAAAAAATGCAAAACTTACTAAAAAGTATACATGGATTAGTTTTTAATCATAAAATAGTACATACTGTAAACAAGTAAGCAAGTTATCTTCGGCAGGGGTTGACTCTCGCATATCCACCACTATGTTTTTCGCATTCTAATCTCCAAGTTCTTTTTTTTAATACCCATATCGCTTGTATTATTGAGGAAAACTTAATCGCGGTGTCTGATAATAAATCTTCATTTGAAGAGTGTATATAATAGTTTTAAACATTCTGCCTCGTTTGCCTTATGATAAATAAGCATAAAACCTAAAAAAGTGAAAAAAAAAATAAAATTTAATTACTCATAATTTTCTGCGGGCATGGCGGATTATTTCCATTTTCGCACGTAAGGGGTAGAGCGCTTCGTAAAGGAAATGTGGAAAATTTAAGCCTTTTAACTTTAATAATTTCCTGGTAACGAACAAAAATCCAAAAATTTTTAATAAAAAAAATACGGAATTGCGTTCAATCTACGCTCCACTGCTTCTGAGCTTTTGTTCTGGCCATTTTCAATATCAACTTGCGTGCAAAAACTTCCAACGTTTTCACCAAATTTAAAGTCGATAATTTCATTTTTGCGATCCTTACTACACACACCACACAGACACACAGATGGACAGACATGACTAAATCAACTCAGAATTTGACGCTGGTCAAGAATACATATAATCTCTCTGAAGCTTCCTTTTAGGTGTTACATGCTTCTTGGAAGAGAACAAAATGAGTATACCCTCGTCTTAGTATTGTGGATACAAAAAAAGAAATAAAAAAAATAAAAACAAATTAAGTTATCTTTCCATATTAGAAAATAATAGAACACGTTCAATGTCTTCTCCTCTTCGTCCTTTCATTTGGCGTTTAAGCATTTTTTAATTTCTTTCATATTAGCCATACGTTTAACGAATTTATTGATATATAGTTGCTGTTCTTTGCATGGTTTCAGTGTTTCTTTGGTTTTGCTTGGCCTGCTTAAATCGTATATTTTACATTTAGAGTACAATTTGTTCATCAAATCACAATTTGCCATTTGTAGAGTCATATCAGTTTACTTAACTCCAGCGTCGTTCTTCAATATTTATTTATATGAATGTTTAAAACGATAAATTTCAATTTCTAAATTTCTATTAAATTTGACAAAATTTCTATTAAATTTGACAAAATGTATTTTGGTACTCTTAATGTACTTTAATTTTTCAATACTTTGCTGCTTTTATGTACTTTTACATATTCTTCAATATTTGTACTGTGTTTGACGTGCTTTTACCCCAAGATGTGTCATTTCTCAATATTTTTTTAACGTTTTTAATGTACTTCTACTTCATTTTTAATTTTGATTATTTTTGTTAGCATTATATATTCGTTGCAATTCTTTGTCGAGTTGCACTATATTTACTTGTTGAAGAAAAATAGTTTTTGATTCTGCCGCGACAAGTGGTTTTCCTCACTCTCCAAAGCAGACTTACCGGCTGATTTTTGACGTCAGTATTTTTTCTCGTTATCGTAACACAAAGCATTCCATTTGCATAAGTAAAATCCACCCTTATTATATACAGACGACCTTTCGACTTCGTTCTCTTTTCATAATTCTCTCTTACGCTATTATGTGAGCAGAAAATTATGAAAAGAAATGCTGTTTAACGAAACTCCGTTATTTTGTGGGACACTACTCTCTTGTAAAGAGCAGACAAAAATCCTACCGACTTAAACTCCCTACATCTTCACAATTTTTCGATATGACTATCGATTTAATAGATAAAAATTGGTATTACAATTCTTATTCCTCGTTTCTACTATATCTTATTTATTCTACGATTATGTACAATTTTCCACACCGCTGAGGTATTGCAGCGGAAGCGTTAGTATTTCGCTTAAGTGTCTGCTTGCCCAAAAATATGCCAGACCTTTGTAGTAATGACGCCAGTTAAACATTGTGTCCTATCTATTAATATGTAATACTCTGCTATTACTTGGTAGTGCTACCTCTATCCTACGCAAGAATTAGTAAGGATGTTCGCAAGGACAGATATTGCTACAAGTTACCATATTTAATAAATAACACATAGAAGTGAAAGATGGCGAAATCGATTTATAATGTGCAGGCAAAAAGTCACGAAAATTGCGATGGATTTTTAAGATACTTTTTGTTGAATTAATTCGTAAGTAACGCATAAGTTTCTAGCTCGATTCATGAACCGTACATGAATATGATGCTATGCACTACGGGATAAAAGTTGGAAAACTCTTTCTGAGACCAAAAAAAAAAAAAGAGCTGATGATTTTTATGAATAGAAGGAAAAAAACCAACTAAAAACCATTTACCCTTGGAACAAGCAGACAAATATCTAGTAAAACACCTAAAGTTTCAGTTTAGCTTTAAGTATGTGTTTTTATTCGCACTGTTTATTTTATTCTTTTCATTTGCACATTCATGTTTGGTTATATATGCACTTATTAACGTAGCTGCATTCGATTTGCCCATTCACTTGCATTTGCACAGCTATGTTTCTATGTTCGTCTGTTTCTGTATAACTGACCATAGACAATAATAGCGCTGATTACATAATCCAGACCTTGAACTGTGTCGTCATTATTTATATTAATTTGCTTATGTTGCATTTTTGTTATACACATCATGCTGTTCATATTTCTGGAGTAAACAAACGCAAAAATGCAAGTGCATCATTTTATACGTTTGCTTAGTTGTAGTATAATTCTAAGTTAGTTTATAACAATTATAATTTATTTTTCATGTTTTTACCAATAAAAATTGATCTTTTTTCAAGCAATTGACCGTTAACTATTTGGAGGTTAAACAAGTTGGTACGACCGGATGTAACATTTGGTCGAGTCATACCAACCAAATCAGGCTTTTTGGTTGAGCATTGGTCAAAGACTCCAAAACGTCGTTGACCATTTTATTCACAACATTTGATGACCATATGTCCTGGCTTAATGACACCCTGACGTCATTGTCACGTCTTATCTATCGTTTGTTTAGTTTCCATCTCGAACACACTGATAAATACATTACAAATCAAGTCAAAAAACAAAACGCAACTCATTCTTCCGTTTGGATTGGCCAACGCGGACTGCTTACCTAATTATAAGAACAAAAGATGACATCAATACAAGATTTCATCAAATCACAATCCACCACCGGTGGAAACATCCAACGTGTCATAAGCAATCACAAAAAGGATTCGGTTGATAGGAAAAGCTAGGCATCCTACTATCATGACAATCATCGGATCCTCTCTGAACTTTGGGATGCTTTCGAAACAACGGATGGCAATTTGCGCATACTTGTCGAATACCAAGCTAATATTGAATATTTCAATAGTCAATATTATGAGCAGATTCAAGCGTTAACAATCGAATACCTTGACATCCTCAATAAAGAAGTCGGTCAGTTAAAAGAAGCCTAAGTCCTTGAACCAGCCCAGAGGCAAAGCATCCTTCCTAGTGTTGGAACTGGAGCTAACACATCAGTAATAAATAAACCTGGGCATGGCTTGATTGGTAAGATGAATGCTCGCAGTACAGCATTGAAAAACTTCTTAGCCGGGCTTGCAAACTTCAGCCCCAATGAACCACAGCAATTTTCCACAGCCCTATATTGGCACCATAAATAAGTTATGGGGTCAAGTAGACGCCTTATATGATCAAGTACCCTAATCAATGGTCTAGATCAGGACAGTCATGACCAACTTCAATCAATAGTTGTTGAAGCTTTAACTAAACTTCAGATAACACCCGCCGCTTCCGAAAATAACCATTCCCAAATTCGACAGAGACTACAGCAAGTGGAGACAATTCTATTTGTTCACATGGTACTGTGTAGCCTATGACTAATGGGCGGAAAATGTGATACCTAAATGCTAATCTCACAGGAGAAGCCGCGCGTTTGATTAGTCTGACGACAACTAAAGAAAATTACATTCCGCTTGCGCAATAAACGTCTTCTTGTCTCAACATTGGTGGAGAAAATCATCAATCATCCTACCATCACTTCAAATGCAATGGCCATCAAAACCCTTCATGACACAACTCGGGGTTGGCACTAAGCAACATTGGAATTGAAACCATGGAATGTTAGTGCACATACTAATCAAAAAACTCGGACTCTTCATATCAGATTTGAGCAACCCTTACACCAACCAGAGGAATTGCCAAGCATCAATGATTTGCTTTAATTTTTTTAATTCCAATTCCAAACAATGGAAAGGGTAACTCACAAGGAAAGGCCATCACATTCAAATCCCAAGACGCTCTCGTCAGTGGTACTTCAAAAACACGAAATGCAAACACTGCCACTTAGGGACACATTCATTACATCAGTGTATCAAATTTTGCAGTTATCCGAAAAAGACAGATTGAGGTACGTTCAATCACAGAGGCTATGTTTCAACTGCTTAAAGACCAACCATTCGTTCAACAACTACTCTTCAGTCTTCTGCAGGAAATGCAACAAAAAACACCACGCCCCTGCATTTGAATCAAACACCCAAGCGTTACTCTGGATCAGCATCCAGACAATCATCAAATTCCATGCCAAATAAGACTCAAGTTCACCTAAGTCCAACATCATCCATTACTCAATCACCTAGAGTTGAATGAAATGCAGCAAATGCAGTCGTGACGTCAGCAGCAGCAGATAACTCAATACCGCGTAAGAACTATGTCTTACCAGCAACGGCAAGAGTAAGAATAATTCCGGCCAACGGAAATTCAGCAGAATTTCGTGCGATTTTGGACTCCGGCTCATAAGTAAACTTCATCACCGAACGCCTGATTTGGAGGAAATTTGGTGCTTCAACAAGTGAAACATCACTACTTATTGATGGCATTGGCAACGGTCAGAACAAGGCAACAAGGCGAGTAAATATAAAAATATCATCTAGAGATGTTAGTTTCACTACAGATTTGGAAGCCTTCATTCCCCCCAAGGTTGAGGGGGGATGATTAGATAACCATGCATTGGACGTATCAGGATGCAAGATTCCGAATATAAATTTGGCCGATCCGTACTTTAACCAGCCAGGAAAGATTGATTTTCTATTGGGAGCAGAATACTACTTTGAATTGATGCAAAACGGAAAAATAGAATTAAGCAACGGCAACATTATTAAACACATCTCTAGCCTGGATCGTCAGCGGCAAGGTATCTGTAAATCCAAACTCAACATGCATAGATACATGCGCTATCTCAACGGTCGATACAGAAGCTGTCAATCATAAGGCACTAAATGATGTCATTGAACCCTTATGGCGAATGGATGACGATGGACTATGTGACAAGGGCTTATCTCGAGATGAACAACAATGCGAGGCACATTTCATTCAAAACGTGCAAACTAACAACGACGATCGTTTTATGGCGAAATTACCGTTTCGTGAAGACTCATCCGCACTGGGAAAGTCCAGGGAAACGGTCCCCAGAAGATTGGCCGCTCTTGAACGGCGGCTACTTAGAGCTTCGTCCACTAGAACACAATACATTAAGTTCGTGGAAGAATACGAACAGATGGGACACATGATGGAGATAAACATTGAGCCCTTGTTAACGCCCAATTACTTTATTCCACATCCTTGTGTGCCAAAAACCCCACAGCACAGTCACAAAGCTGCGCACGGTTTTTGATGCGTCTGCTAGAACCTCAACTGGCTACTCACTCAACGGTCTGATGTATACTAGTATAAGAGTTCAAAGTGACCTATTCTCAATACTGGTTCGATTGTGATTGCCAAGATTGGTCTTCACTACATACACAGAGAATATATACCGACAAATAATGGTACATCCAGATGATGTGTGACAGGAGGTTAACGTAGGTACCTGCCGTCGAGGCTTAACCCTACGGTGCCCGACGGCACACGGAGTGAAAGCGTCACTCACGCCCCGCTGGGAGCAGGGAGGCTCCCAAGCAGTTCCAGATCAAGGACATGTGTATGGCATGCCCTTCCCTCTGACGGGGGCGAGGCCTATCTAACACCTCAAATATTTAACGTTCCCGCGATTTTGGGAGCAACTGCGGGCATGACAATAAAAAATGATGTTTTCGAATT
>KK500313.1:0-36829 GCA_000688715.1 Glossina pallidipes
TGTCTATCTATCTGATGTTTGTCCAGTCATGTTTTGATCATTTTTCGACATATTTTGATAAGATTTGGAACGAATTGGATCCCACTACTTTTGAAGTTCCTTATGTAACTGATCTATTCTGAGAAGTCTTGATATGACAAAAGAAACTTTTAATATAGATTTCTTCACGGATATTTATGAAGTATTTCGGCATAATAACAGATGGGGAAACTTCGGGTGAGATGAGACTATGTTTCGAGCTATGTCGTGCTGCGCTAAATAAGAGCAGGGCATAATTTTCTGTAACAAATCATTTCAATTTTCAATTGCCTTTAGCAGATGAATTCACGTGTTCAAGTATGAGGTCGATTTTCTCTTTTATAAAACGGTTTAAGGAGCCATCAAAAGATCTCAAAGTCAAAAGAGTTAAAGTCAAGAGCAGCACCATTGATCAACGCTAGTAATTTGATATATTGACTGATTGCGCTAATTTTTTGGACCACATTGATCTATTTTTCGATTTAACTCATCCCGCCACATCGCTTCACTCCTTGAAGTCTTCGCACAGTGAAAGCTTTCTCTTAAAAAGTGAGCGTTTGTGAGGCTATAAGGTTTCATTTTTGATACCTGCATCTTGGCCCCAATTTAGAAATAGATTGAAAGTGTAACTGTAAAATATAAAAAATCCCCCTCTAATTACATGCATAATAATCAATTTTCTGTGGTGGCCTTATGGCTGTGTTCGGCCGCCGGCTTTATTGACACCTCTAGCGCACTTGCGACTTAAACAAACCGACTTTGAGTTGTTAGTCGAGATGCTTTGCCTAAGTGGCCACTCAGGCGCCTATTATACGAATAAACATTTCCCTTAATAAATTTTTACTGGATGACTATAATTAGTATATCAGTAAAAGATTATCGACATGTAAATGTGACATTTTCGATCAATGATCAGCCTGGTGCGAACAAGCTCTCTCCCAGGTCCAGTTTACAACACAATCCTACATCGCTTAGAGTTTCTATACCAAAACTGGACTACCAGATATGAGATTTTTGCTCAAATTATCCCCATTGGACAAGGCGAAGTCGATCTTTAATTATTTAAAGCCCTCGTGATATTCAGTTCAGCATAATCACAACCAACACAGTACCTCCTTCGAGTTGAATTCCACGCCGAACGCACTTAAAAATACATAGGGCCTTTGTGTGTGCGTGCAATCAGGGTGGACACCCTGACACCCGTGTTATCCAGTTCAGATTCTGATGCTTTAGGTTTATCATTCAGTCAGCCATTCAGTCGTGGTATAACTTCTTTGGCCCCCTCAATAACATCATAGATTTGACTTCCGATTGTCTCGATTAGTTCTCAATGGTGAATTCCCACCGTCGAAATGTCTTAAAGAACACAAATCTCTAAGGTTTAACATCTGCGTTTACTTTGATTGCTTAAGCAGACGAAAATTTGCAAGCCTTCCAGGTAACTAACGAACGATTTCCAGTACCTTCCAGCTTGCAAGTGAGAAGGCCTCTGAGGCATCAGATGTTAAGGTCTGGCAGATTGTACTTTTCCTCATTCCATTTATCATGTGGTCTCATCAACAACAAAAACCCTCCCTATACAAGAAAAAACAATGAATTAAGAATAAGCCCAGCACACGCTAGATTTTAAACCCAAAAAAAAAGAAAAAAAACTCTTAAAAAATTTTTAGGAAAATTTTGATAAAGCACGAAGGAACCATTTGCCAAATTTTTATCGGCTTCTAACATTATCAGCTCATAAGTGAAACTTCTATGTCAGTATAAAAAGCAGAAGACAACCTTTACCTGAAAGTGCATAAAAAAAACCCGCATTCTATTCATTTTAACTATAGAGCTCTACGATTGACATACATATTCAACGTACGTAGCAACAACAGCGACAGCGACAACAACAACAACAACATAGCAAACATGGTTAACTAACATACACGGGAAACCCAAATTTTAGACGTAAACAAGACATTGCAGAACAGTATGATGGGATATGAAAGAAACCTTCATACGCGAATAAATGTACGAATGCGTGTTAATTGAAAGTGAAAAATATCGACTGCTGTATAGCTTGGGCGCTTAGAGTAACTTTTGTTTACCTACCAGCAAGAAAATAATTTTTTTTTTTTTTTCGAATTTTTCCTCTTTCGCTGATATAGAAAACGCGCCAAAAAGAAAAAAAAAACAGCTGTTTCACTTTTGCTCTATGGTTTGCCTTCTTTAGCGTTGAACGTGTGCCAAGTTGCAATATTTCCGTTTGCTTTTTGATTTCTTCTTTAAGAAATAATCACCTGGTTCCGAGATTTAGTTTCGTGAACTAACCCTTAGCGCAATGAAAACCATCTGCTGGCACAATGAACCCTTAGCTAATGTCTTAAGATCTTTTTCTTATTAAATGCAAGCAACAATAACAACAACAACAATTGTAATAAGAAATGTAAAAATCAAGATAAGCACCTTTTTTTTTTTTCTTTCTTCATGTTGTCTCGATTTCTTAAAGAAGTTCTTTTTCTTCATTCATTTGTGATTTAATGCGCAAGTCGTTTCGTTGCGAAATTTCCAAAAAAAAAAAAAAAACAAAATAAATAAATAAATAAGAAAAGCAACAACAAGAACAAACAACGAGAGCAGCAAACGACAAAACTCTACAGTAAGTGGTGGTACAACTTTTCTTAAGACGTTCTCTAAACGCTTACTTACGCATTTCTTTAAGGGTTGTATGTTCGTGTCCTAACGAATTTGTCTTGAATTTTACTCGCTTTGCTTGCCCTTGCGTATGGGAATTTTTCTTTTGATTTCTTTTCTTTTATTTAATTTTTCTGTTTTTCTGTTTTTCTGTGTTTTTTTTTTTTTTATTCCCGTATAGTTTTAGCTAAGAGGGTTAGTTTTTATTCATGTTTGTGCGGTTTATGCCCTGTTGTACTTAAATAAAATGGGTGGGAATTTATATTTGGTGGCCTTTCCCCTAATGCTTATACAAGTCCTTCATGGCCTTTATGCAAGCATCGACTTCTCGATGAATAGTTTAATGAAACTTATGATTATTATTTTCATTTTGATAAAGTTAACCGTTTTCCGGTGTGAAAAAACGTATTTCATATCAAAGAACAACAACAATAACACAAAAAACAAACAAAAAAAAAAATAACGGACGCTTGAGTAGATATTGAAAGTCAAGTAAACAAGTACAAGTACAATGAGGAAATAATTTTAAAAAATTCTTTTTTTTTTAATTTCATGACAAATCTTTGAACAGAAAATTGCAAAGTATTTTTTCAATTGTGGGCGTGGATTCGAGTCATTTCCTTCAGATAATTTTGGCAAGTGTTGAAGTCATGCTTTAGATGCAAATTCAAATTTTACCTGGCAATGCGGTATGCATCCTATTAGTGTTAAGCAAATTTTTGAACCGATCACACCCTATCTTTGTTTAGTACTTTTACATAATTCTCTTGTGGAAATATTTCTGACGGTTTCAAAACTATAGTCCCTTTTATCTATCATCCGGTGAAGAGTTCTACCGGCAAAGTTTTTTAACAACACAAGCCTTCCAACAACGTATGGGCGATTGGACGGTTAGGACCTACAGACTGACTATCTTGCAGGGATTATAAATGCTTGCTATATTATTACGTAAATAATCCGTACCGGATGTGAAAGATCTTTTGTCCTCGAAATATTTATATATATATACCCATCACCCTTTAATTGCAGCATGTCGGCTTTATATAGGCTTTGAAGGCATGACCGATTCTTTCCATTTTCGTGCAGTTGTTACAGGACCCCCATAGAATGTAAATTCCAACTTTTATCATTGTATATGTTGTAATTGATAATTAACTAACTAATTATATGTGAAAGCAGAAGTAGTATCAAATTATGTCGCACTATGGTCGTATCCTTTAACTAATTTAGATCAATACCAACCTCCGTACAAGAACTTTGAATATTTCTGCCAAGTTTGAAATAAATTGGTGAATTTTTGCGACAGGAGACATTGCAAGGACAGACAGACATACAGACGGATACGCTGAAATCGGCTAGGAATTTGATGCCGACGACATGAGGTCTTCCTTCTGAGTGTTCCTTCTGGGTGTTGCATACATACCCCTCGTCCTTTGGAGATGATGATAATTTTCAAAATGCAACATGAAATAATCAAAAAATTTAACTTCAAATGAGCTTCACAAGTTTGTTATAGTAACGGCTTCGGCTTAACTAAGCATTGCCTGGGAATAACATACAAATCTGCAGTTGTAAGAAGAAACTGCAAGAAGGCAAAACTGATCCCACGTAAAAGCAAGAACAGTTATGGATGATCTGTGAGAAAAGTATTTCGGATAAATTGCTATGATTTCATTATGCATCGTAAACCGTACTTAATTCTTGCCATATATGGATAAATATACATAAATATGTGCACATGTGCATACATGCATACACACATACATATATGTAGACATGTATGCACATATGTATATAAAATTATCATTTTTTTTTTCTCTCTTTCTCTATTATGAGCAAAAAAAGAAAGTTCGTTTGCCGCTTTGCTTTTATTTCTAGTGCGAGGTATAGACAGCATTCAAATGGATGTAACAAACATCCTTTGCAGTGGAAAGATTTTCTTTTATTTTTTTTTTTTTTATTTATGACTTGTATGCATAAATGCTTTTTATGCTTTAGATTATATTTTATCGCCTTCAATAATAATAAAATTCAAAAAATTAGTTTATTATAATCTGTTTTTTCTTCTTCTTTTTTCTTTTTTCTTTTTTCTTTTTTCTTTTTTTTTTTTGAGATGTTTTTACTTGCATTTATATGCAAGAATTGTTTTGTGTGCGTGTGCATGTGCGTGTGCGTGTGTTGCATTAGTAAAGAGAGAGAGAGCTCTAATTAGTTATTTCCGTTGTTTTTTTCTTTTTTTTTTTTTTTTTTTGAAATTTCTGTTAACACATCATCGTCAACATACATAATGGCATATAATTTTATTAAAATAGCTGAAGGTGTCAAAAGCTTATTATAAATGTTTTCTTTCTTTCTATTTTGTTTTTTTTTTTTTTTGCTTTCTTTCTTTCCTTCTCACTCACTTGCTCTTCTTTCGCATAAGCGCATTAACGTATGCTTCTAGACTATGCACATAAAAATTATAACAATTTTAAGTGAGACTAAACACTTTATAGGCATCTATATGCTATATATATATATACATATATATATATATATATATGTAATATATATACATGTGTGTTAATCTATACACACACAAATTAACACTTATTCGCTTATATAGTATATGCTTGCCTTTGCTTATTATGCATATTAGCAAAATCCTTCCGTTTAAAGTGCATATATGCACTACGTAACGTAGTTATTTATATATATATATGTGTGAAGACAATACACATGTGTGTGTGTGTGTGTGTGTGTGTGCATTTATGACATTCCTAACTAAACTTATGAAAATGTAAGCAAAGTATACTCTGTATTGCGTTTTAATATGTTTATGTTGTTATGCGTGTGTGTATGTGTGTGTGTGTGTGTGTGTCAGTATGTGCTTCTATGCCTTTTTACACCTTAGCATACACACATGCAGCTCACAGAAACATTGTGGTATATGATGCATGTTTGTCATATACGTGAAGGCAAATGACAATTGTGTTTATAAACTGCTTTTCAAGTCTCCCTCTCTCTCTCTCTCTCTCTCTCTCTCTCTCTGTCTATCTCTCTTTATCTCTCTCTTTCTCTGTCCATCCCTTTTTTTCTACTTACACTTCCATATGGTTTTCTGCCAATGCGTATATGATAAAGATTTTTGTTCTTTTCTCTTTTTTTCTTTCTTTTTTTTTTTTTGTCTTTCAATACACACAAGTGTTATATTCTAAGGTTTGGAAATAATTGTTTGTCAATTGCTTTTGCTTTCCTTTTTTTTTTTCTTTTTTCTTTTTTTTGCTTGCCTCACGTATGAAGAGTTAGAGGCATTTTAAGCTTTCCATAACATATGTAACACTTAGTCACAAGTAACAAAACATACTGGAGTTAAGCAATGAAATTAAAATTTCAATTCGTCCTGCTTGCGATTGATGTTGAAAAAGTCAGCAAATATTTTTGAATATTTCAAGTGCATTCTTTAGTTTATGTAAAATTTGAAAATAATTAATTTAATGTTTAAGTAAAAATGCTTAAAATTTAACTTATAGCGACATCATCGAAACCACTTTACATATAATCAACCATCACCGAAGGATATGAAGGGTATATTCATTTTGTTAAAACGTTTGAAACACTCGAAAGCAAAGTCCAAAGGTCCCATAAAATCTATATTAAATTCTAAGCCGATTTTAATATGTCCGTCTGTCTGTGCAATCTTTGTGGTGAACACCGCGTGATCGCACAAATGAAGTCATCGCCTTCAAGTTCAGCAGAAACATTGGAAATTCTTGCAAACAAATTGGTATTGAAAATGAGCCAAATCGGCCGAAAAATACGATCACAGTACAACAGAAACTGAGATCCCCTCAAAAATCATTTTATTTTTCGTTGTTACTTATAAGCTACAATAAATACAACGATAGAAGCTTGCATGTATAATCAGTGAGTGGTCCTGCAGTACCCGCCACGCCTACACAAAGTTATGAGTGATTTTTTTTTCTATTTCTCATTCTTGTTGAAAACTATTCTGTACTCTCCTTATAAGACGGTTTGATTTAATCTAAATCTGTGGAACCCACAATGCGAAGAATTCGTTTTTTCTTAATCACATAATTAATCGGGGAAGAAGTAAAAGGACCTGGAGGGTATAATGCTCTAAGTCCTCTAAGTTAAATATCACAAACGTCACAACGGTATACGACGGATAACAGTGATGGGTGTAGGAGATTCGGTTGCAGCCGAATGCAAGCTTCTTATTTGATCTCTTTATGGTTTTCGGGAATTAACGAACTTGTTGTATGACAAAATTGATGTTGCAAAGTTTTAATTGCGATTATTGTTGCATACACATTTGATACCAAGTTGCATAAAACTATAACAGAAAAGCTTAGCGTTTTCTCTTATGAATAGTAAGTGACGATAGCGCGAGTATACGATCGTTAATCTAATTGTCCGTCTATACGACAGTTTGCGTTTCGTGTTTCCCGAAAAAATTTAACTGAAGAGCCTGAAAGACTTAAATTAAGTTCCACAAAATATCTTGAATAGTCCCATTACCACTGCTATTTTCCAGAAACGAGTATAATCGTTAGATGGGAAAGAGCAAATAAATGAAACGACAATCCGTGTAGTGCAAACATCGATCATCTTAGCGGCTGTGCAAACTAGATCCAAAAAGGCCATATAACTAAACTATAAAAAAAAATGCTAGTGAACTAAGTAGACGTGAAATAGTATTTCATGTGAAGCGAGCTTCTTTTAAGACACATGCTTGTAACCCTTGCTTTACCCGCTCAAATAGAGACTAATGTGGTATCGATTTGGAAAACTTTACTTATGACAGGCTTTCTAATGTATATAGTTTTCCTCGTACTTGTCTTGCAGGCAGTAGAGTCGGACCGCCACTTGGCACACTTCACTCTACAGACAAATCGTCAATACCTCGATGGCTTTCTTTGATTCGAACAACTATTCCATTTCTATTTAGTGGTAGTTGTGGAAAGACGTTATATGCTCTTAAGCCACAAATTTCTTCATCATCCTCGCATCTTCTATAAGCGAGTAAATCTACGAAATGAACCCACTGTTAACTGGCTCGCATCTTAAGCAAATAGAAAAAACCAAACATGATTAAAGACTTATTCTTGGCGTAAGCAAGGTTAAGAGAAGGGACTCTAGTCAGTATCCGAAGCTGCTTGATATGTTTATATAAAAAATGCATAAGAAATTCTAGTTAGTTCATAATATAAGCACCTGCATGAGTAGCCGAGTAGACAAATCTCAAATGTGGTAGCGTTTTCAATACAGACAATCATTCTATCTAAGTTATCGGGCAGTCTCTAAATCCATACTATGTAAATTTATTTAGAAAATATATACACAATAAATAGATAACAATAAATAAATAAATATATACTAAAATCGATTCCGTCTCTCCTGGAAACCACATTTCATCTTTAGAACGTTCTTTGGCACGTTCTTTGGGTCGCCATTTCGGTATTCAATTTTTAAGACCGTTCCTTTAGAATCTAAATGTTAAACATGTACCTATAACGGTACACGCGACTTGGCGGAGTATATAATTCCTCTCATCGAGATAAAAAGGTATTTATTCAGAATTATTAAATTTGATGGCATGCACCGAAAACGGTACATGTGCAGCTTGGCATGTTAAGTCTATCTCTCTACTCACACCGGACCAGTATTTAGAAAAGGAAGATTACTTTCTTGTTAACTAAAAACAATTCATTTGAAAGCACATTGCTGCCATAACCCAAGTCCATTAGTCCGCGACCATATATTCTTTCAAATTCGTCGTTTATCGTATGTAACTGATATCGTAATTTTATATTATTTGCAACACTTTGCAGTCAGGCTTGGAGAAATTTCATTGATTTTTAAAGTTATATATCACGAACGTGATAAGGAAAAATTTTGGACTACGTTTTAGATTCAAGATCACTTTTTGTAGTCATTTTCTAAGCAGAACTTCAAATGGCAGACAAGCGCTAGGCTTTTCAATAGCGATCGCAAGTGTTTCTGCTTCATAGTGTTTTCACAGAATATTCCTTTGCGTTATGTGTTTTTTAAACTAAAGACAACCAGCGTGCTAAGAGTAATTTGAATTAATCTTTAGCTTCAAAATCCCTTTTTCATAGGATTTCATATAGCTTGATAACGTAGCACTAAACGCATTACTTTACGGCTTATGTTATGTTATGTTAAGGTTGTTTCCTTTGTCCATTATGCTAGATTCTCGACAGCAATGTGTTTTTGGGGCAACTACTTTCTCTTGCATAGCTTGTTATACTTGAAGAGACTTCTCTGACTTGCGATGATATGGCTATGAGGTGAAAACTAAATTCGAAGCCAAATCGAAATTCTTTCATTCTTTTTTCCTAACATCAATTATTACAATCATTAGGGTTGTCTTGCCTTAATGCTCATAAACCTTCAATGTGCTCCTATTGCCTTTTTTTTGCCGTTTTCTATAGCATAAAAAAAAAATACGCTTGCAGGCATTAAGTGATACTTCACATGCGTATATACTTAAAAGCTCTTTGCATTCAAACACCTTAGCTTATGAGCTCATATGAGTGATGTATGACATATAAAAATATTGCATAATAGGACAACAACTTAAGATGCTCGTACTTCACTTATAAAAAGCGGTGTTTCATAATTAACTTCAGTGATGTGCTTACTTTGCCAGAGCTTATACTCTTACCTCGACAATACATTAAATATTTAAAAAAAATGAAAAAATAATTAAATAATAAAAAAAGAAAAAAAAGCAAAAAAATAATGCTATTATTAATGGAACAAACGAATCCGCCCTGGCAACTGTATAGAAATCGGATAAGAAAAATTCTATAAAATGAAAATAATAAACAAAACAAATAAGAAAATTTTATTCTTACTCTCTCTGCTCACATCATTCGCAATGAATCAATACATCTTAAAAGTATTTTCTTGATTTCAAAGAAATGTAATTTTCTTATAGCCTTGCCTTAGGAGATACAAAGCATTTTTCTTTTCATATTTGATTTGTAGATCTAACCTAAACGAATGTCTGCCTGGCTTGAGTTGTCTTTGACAATATTTTTTTATGTTGTGAACTCAAATGATCAACGGATGGAGGGACATATTTGACCAAGTCTACTTAGAATCTTATAAGATTTCTTGTGTATGAGTTGATGGATTAAGAATTATATTCCGCGAAGAGATTAAAGAAGAGATTGTGCGGTCAGCCATCTATTCGAAGCTTTGCAGCAACTATTTACTCGACTCCAAAAACCAAAAGAAAATCTTAACGCTTCCAGGTAGACAAGAATTCAGATAGATGGAGTTGAAGTTTTCAACTCGATCCAGCCACATTCACGTCCACTCGCGCTTGTAAAGGTTTCTCGCAAAACTAGAGAGAAAATTTAAAAATTTTGTACAAGTCGCACACCATTACAAAATAATATGCGGTAAAGTATTTTGCTTACAAGTCAAACTAATTGTCACGCAGAGCCACTAGACTTCGGCTCTCTCCTTACGTCATACTCTTTATTTACTTCACTTCTCCTTCCTGACTATCACCGTATTACACGAATAGGTGACATCCTCTGAGTGATTGGTTATGGAAAAAAGAAAAACAATTATGGCTTGAAACCGTGTTTCTTTTACATCAACTCCTATGTCGAGCTGGACTCTGCATTTTTTGATAAAACTCGAACTTAATTAAAAAATACTTGTTACAAAGCTTAATAGTGGAGATATGCCCCATCACTCTCTGAGGTCTTTCGTCCCTTGTTGGGTAGCTTTCGGGAGTTTGCAGCGAAAAGCACTTTCGTAGATCTTTATCTTTTGTGAACTTACGGATTTGATAAGTGCACCGATCCAGACCAATGAAGAAAACAGATTACCCGCAATCAGGAGAAGCTCCCAGCCCATGTCGAAGATCATTTCTTAAGATGTCCTCTGGGCATGTCACATGATTACGGTCAGAAAGACGAGAGAAAAGGGATTGATATAGGGACGCGATGGCCCCGACCTACTAGATGTCTGCTCAATCGATAAGTGCTACGTTTATACCGACAGAGCGCTCACTGCAGGTGCAACGAAAATCTGTTTGCACTACTCTTCTTCAATATGTTTAAGGTGAAATTTTTGCCAAATTGAAGAGGTCCGCCAGAAAGACTAGGCAGTGATTTTACAATAAAGAAGAAAAATTATATATTTTCCACCGAATATTGAAAGCATTTCAAAGACCTTTAGTTTGGGTTGAGGTTTATTAATATCAGTTCATTTATTAGGCAAAAAATTTTCGGCCATTTTTAAGCTCTTGTACTTAATTAAAACGAGGTTTTTAATAAAATTATAATTTTCTTCGAAATTATTTTATTTTTTGCAAGGGTTTTCCATTTTTATTCCCTACGTGACTTGTGGTATAAATGTGTATTAAGCTTGTTTGGATGTATGCAACGCCCGATCGATTCAAAATCAGTTTCTTAATCAATCTAAGCTTGTCTATCCGTCTGTCCGCCTTGGTGTATTCAACATGCAGATGACAATTCTTGATATGTTTCAATGAAATTTGGTACACTGGCGTGTTTTGAACCAAAGACAGACCTCATCGAAAATAGTTTGGATCGGATCACTTTTTCGATCACTTTCCATATTATTCCATATTATTTCGAAAAGTCATTGTATGACTAACTTTAGTATGCGATAGGGCCATGGCCCATTAAAGTGTTTAGCGTCTTTTAATTGACGAACGCCTTAACATTGGAAGAGAAAAGCAAGATTAATAATAAATAAATAATAAAAAATAATAATAAATATCAAATAATTAATAAATAAATAAATAAATATTTAATAATATAAACAGAAAACAAAGTATTTTCCATATATATTTATATGAACATTAACCCCCCTCCCCGGCACTCTTTTATCCCCTGGTAACACTATACAACTCTCAGATCTTTCTTAGCGTGGTTTTCAAAAGATCATCCAGTCTTATTGCGTATTATGTGTAATAAGTCTTTTAAACGTTTGTTGTTGTGTGGCAAAATTTCCGTTTACCTTTTCTTTTCCACTAAAGTGCCATAATGAAGTAATTGGCAACAGTGTTACTAGAGAGAGAAAAAAAAAAGCACATAAACACACACGCACATTCATAGGTATACCCAGTTGAAAAGTACACACTTAACCTCAAAAAAAAAAAAAAAAAAAAGAACGAAAAATTTATATAAACCGAAAACCCTCTCTTTCTTTATGCTACTCAATAGTAAGGACTTTCTAGCATTTCTATATAAATATATATATACAAAATATATACATACATATGCATACATACATATGAACCCATAAGTAAAGCATACTCAAAGTATAAAAAAAGCAGTTACACCCATATAGATATTTAGGAGTACGTTATCGTATGAGTATTAATAGTAAAGAGTAACAGAGATGTAGAAATAAAAGAACGCTCTAGTGTCACTTTTAAGTGTACGTATGAGTTTCTTTATAAAATAACAACACCGTTAATTTGAATTTCTTTACCCACTTTATTCATGCTTACACACACACACACAAACACATTTTATATATATATATATATATATATATATATGTGTGTAGATATATATGTATATCCTTGAGCCTTTTCCCTCTTACTTTTTTGAGTGCGTATAAATTACCGCTATGTATGTGTGTGCATATAGGCTAATTCATCTAATTATATAAGTATGCATAAGTATGCGTATGCATATATATATGTATATATATATATGTAGGGTTCTTATATAAACTAATTAGCTTTTGTTGACATTTCACAATAATTTTTTTTTTCTTTCTTTATTTCTTTCTCTGCACCCAACAGAAAACCAATTCTTTCATTAAAAACACTTTAGGTTCTTGGAAGAGGTTCTATAGCACTTTTGTATACATTTTTTTTTTTTTTATTATATTCGTATAGGAAAGATGCCACTCATCATCATCGTCATCATCATCATCATCATCATCATCATCGTCGTATATAGTAAAAGGCCTCCCTCTTTTGACTTGATTCCTGTATGCTTTAGTTTGTTAGTATAATTAGAAAAAATAATAACAACAACAACAACAATAGCAACAACAAAAAACCAAGTTTAAACAAGAAACCACTTTGGCTCGCTCTATACCAACAACAGCACAAGTGTTAGTGTTTTCGTTTTTTCTTTTTTTTTTTTTTTGTTCCTTCTCAGTTATTTTATAACACATACTTAAGTGTTTCGGCTAAGTGTATATGCATGTCCGTCCATATATATTGTGTATATATTGTTTGTTTACTTCCCAAAGACTCAAAGCTTTCATTTCTTTTCACCATCTTTTAGCTTACAATGGTCTCTCCTTACAAATTTTACAAAATGCAAAAGAAAACACACACAAAAAAAATGCTTCGTTTTTTTTTTTTGTTTTTTATACCACTTAACTTTATTTAAAAGCTCTTTCCCGGTATTCAACATTTTAGTGTTAAAATATCCACTTTTCCGTCTATCTATGTAACACATAATAAAGCGTTGACAGACTTACTTACCTCACTTACTTTGCATCCTTCATATGCATAACATGTGCATCTGTCATATGAATTGCTTTCAGTTTATTCTTACAAATTATAATTAAACAAAAAGAGCATCTTATGCATAACTTAAGAATGCAAAGAAAGGAAAACTTAATTCGCTTTACGAGATCGTTTTCAGTGAAGTGAATAAAAGTTCTGCAAAAAAAGAAAAAAGAGACATAAAGAATTTCTAGATAAATCATAAATACAGAAAAAGATAGCCATAAAATCACACAAAGACGGGCATGAAATTTCAAAGTTCCTTAATAATAAGATAATAAGTTAAACTCCGTCCGTCCTTCTTTATGTTTATGTTTGGAATTTTGTCGGCCATAAGTCATATACAGCAGAGTTAATGATGATGTAATTCTCCAAAGAGTGCTCACTTACATTCAAAGGTAAACCGAAAACAACAAGCAAAATGGGGACATCCATGGCTAGTTATATCATCACCGCTTTGGCCCATTTTCAATATTATCGCGCATGCAAAGTCTTCCAATGATTCTGCCAAATTTAAAGTCGATGCTTTTATTTTGGCGGTCAGGAGAATATTTAGAACAGACAATACACAACTGGACAGACGGACATTCTTAAATCGATTACGAATTTAATGCTAATCAAGAATATATACACATACGTTAACTGGTCTCTGAAATTTTCTGCTGGACGTTGCAAAAGTGTTGACAAACTGAACATCCCCGTCTCCTCCAGAAAAGATCTAATTAGCTTTTGCGAATTGCAAACTTCAGGCATCCTTTAAGAAAAATACTTCGATGATTCCTAAATATAAATATAATCTGTTTAGCATATAATCCTATATATGGAATTCTTTATATGTATATATATATACAAACCATAAATAGAGGTTTGAGATGAGATTAGTGAAAGTGAAAATATATCTTTATATCATTAAGAAATGAAAAGTAAAACATCACAAGCTTTTTGTCGGACCATCCTTCCTCTCCTATAAAATCGTTTAAAATGCATATAAATTCATTGCAGAGATCTAACTAACAGTAGTCTTAGTTTCGTAAAACTTACGTAAACTGACAAACCTACTTTGATCATTTCCAAAATCTAATCTATATGTATATATATCGACAAAGCATACAAGGCAGGACCTTCAGATGAGATTAAAAAATAAACGCTTGCAGGTGAAATTAGTTTTGACTAAAATCATAAAGTCACGAAAAAAAATGAAAACATCACTAGCTTTCTGTCGGTCCATCCTTCCTTTCATTGAAAACTCTTTAAGAGGCGTAAAAATCCTTTGGAGAGATCTAACATTAACCTCAATTTCTTTATGATTTTGTTATAAATAAAAAACCAATCTTTCTTTTCTTTCTAATTGGAAATATTTTCATAAAATATAAATAAGAATGAAATTTAATTTTTTCCTTCTAAGCTATTCTTTTTTTTTTTTTATTTGTTCTTTACTATTTTTTTATATTTTTTTTTATTTATTTTTTTTTTATTTATTTATTTACTTCTTTTTTTCTTTCTCTATTATAATTAATATTTTTCACAATTGCATGCTTTGCATGAAAGAAAGAAAGAAAGAAAGAAAGAAAGCAAGCAAAATAAAAAAAGCAAGCATCTGACGGTTGGTTGATTCTTGTTGATTTGGCCAAGGATAATGATTGTCTTCTTTTGCATATAGACTTAATGCATCAACATTTTATATTGGATCGAAATAATGAAGATTAATATGACATTATTAATAATTTGCAGTCAGTCAGTGTACGAGAGATGTATTCTTTTTTTCTTTTTTTTTTTTCTGCTATGCTTTCTTTTTCCTCTTTTCTTCTTTATTATTTCGTTGTACGCAATAAAAGTACGCACACGTATAAAGCATTAGCAAGTTGTTTTTTTTTTTTTTTTTTTTTGTTTTTCAAGCTCTTAGTGGTATAACAAATATTTGCCATAATGGTATTGTTTCCCTCTCTTAACTTAGGCCCGTTTAGCTTTCTTTGGCAAATTATTAAATCCTTTATGTATTACGATAACGATAATAATGACGATAATGATAATCATGACTATGATGATGATGACGATAGCAAGGAAATATATCTATCTATCTATCTATAAGTGTTTGTTACGCTGCTTTATAATATACTTTTTCTTTGTCTTTGCATTGTATCTGTTATATCTAAAGAATTTTTAATAAATCTCAAATGTGCAAAAAGTGTCTCTCTAGTCTTGTGTGTTGATTGTGCGACTAACTAACTGACTGGCTGCAGATAACTGAGTGACTGCAACTACTATGGCATTACATATACACATATACACACGCACACATTCAATCTGTCTTAAGGGGGTTTCTTAATACAGACCGTTAAACAAGCTTATGCAAGCAAAAGCAGTTCACTTTATCCTTCTGCCAACTGCCTACTGTCCGCCACCCTGACTCTATCTCTGACTCTCTCCCTCCCTACCTCCCTGGATGCTAGTCAACTTGCTTGCCTGCTTGCTTAATTGTAACCTATACTTTTCATCCTTGCACATATATATATACATATATATATATATATATATATATATATATATATATATGCTTTTTTCATATCCCTTTAGTGCATTGAAATAATATTTGCAGTATTCTTATAACCAAAGTATGCAGTATGGGATTTAATTAGCAAAAGCTTTAGGCAAAGATTAGCTTAACTTAGAAAATTGAAAATTAAGAAAATGAAAAATATTAATAATCTTTGCATTTATCTCCTATGGCTCAGAAGAACGCATAACACATAACATATCAAAGCTTCTTGCTTTGTTAACAGTCAATGTACATGTATACTGTGCATGTCTCCTGCATTTGTGTGTGTGTGTGTATGTGTGTGTGTGTTCTTGTGTGCACGAATACATATCACATACTATATATGTACAACACGTTGTATTGATAATCGTGCTAATTTCCAAGATTTCCCCAAGCTCTCAGAATTGCATGTCTTTAGAAATAAAAATTCAAACTGCCGCCGTTTTATGGGTATAAGTGAATGTTGTTTTGCTTTTGTTTTTTGCTTTTCGCTTTTTTTTATTTCTATCGTACATAGAATTGTTTACTGTTTTCCAAACAATAAACTGCACCACACTTGTGTAAATAGAAATTGCAAACAACAGTAACAGCAATAGCAATAACAATAACAACAACAACAACAACAACATCAACATAACGATATAAAGTGTTGTAGCTTTTACTCTATATATATGTATATATATATATATATATATATATGTATATACATATATATGTACATATATATGTGTTTGTATATAGATTATGACAACTTGCTAGATGTCAAATTATGAACGCGCGAACGACAAAACAACACAATTCTCCCTTGGGGTATAGCTATAGCAGTTATACTTATGATTGCACCTAAAAGTAGGCAGCAAAAGTCTCTGTTTGCTTGCTTTACTTTCTTTTCGACATACACTTGTAAAAATAACAACTAACGAATGATTATTAAAACAAAAAAAAAAAAGAAAGAAGAAAAAAAAAACGCAACAAAATATTTACATATAATCGGGTTGCGAGTTTTTTTCATTCTTCTTCTTCTTCTTCTTCTTCTTCTTCTTCTTGTTCTTTTTATTGGTTTCTGCAATTGCCGGCGAAGCTATAAAGAAACGATGTTAAAATTGAAAGCAAATAAAAAAATGTAAAAAATTTTTAAGGAAATCATGGAAACCTTCTTTAGTTCCCGCAAATTTAAGGTTCTGGTAAATCGAAGAGTACATATATATCATCGTTTGGCATTTTTACCCATTCACCTGTTTATAAATAGCTTCAGCCAATTCTTCAAAACGCGTGTGAGCTTTCGAAGACTTCAAAGACTTCACCTAATTTTCTCTACTCAAGATGAATAAATTGCATTAATAATAAGAAAAATATTATTGTTATGATAAGGATAATAATAATAATTAAGAATATTATCTTTGATACCCATCATCGTCATGCTTTTTTCTTATCTTTTTAACATGAACTATTCCCGAGGATGTGTCTCCTATTCGGGTAACACTGTGATGCTCAGTAGAAAACGAAGAAAGAGAAGGAGATACGGAGGTGGTCGCAAATCAGTGGGCGTGTACCTAATTCGTAAATATAAAACTTTTGCTCACTCACTATAGCTACGAACAAAGTGAACTCTACCGCAATGGGATTTGAACGTGCGACCACTTTGGTAATAGCGATTCTTACCTATACGGCTACTCACACGTCTGGCTGGCGCATACGTCTACAGACGATAATGATAAATTATTTCCGTAGCAAAAGCTTATTAAAAAACCTTATCCTAATCTCTTCTTCACCAGAATTATGCTCATAGCTTCGTAAAACTCATTTAAATTATTATTAATATTTTAAAGAAAGTTCTTCTTCTTCGTCGATGGGTCAGGAATACGCTGAGTTGAGCAAAACGGTTCAATAAAGAACGTTAGTCGTCTTCTTCTTCATCATCTTCTATTCAGCAAATCAATAAACGAAAATTCGCTGTAATGAAAAAAGGAGGTTATTGCTGTTCTCACAGAATAATTCGTAAGCGGATTGGTTCAATCGCCAAATCAAGTTTTGAAAAGAAATTAAGTGAAATGAACTGAAAGGCGTAGAATAAAATGCAGACAACGAAGACTACTTTTGGGCTGATAAAATATTCTAATTTTATAAACTAATTTTTATATCCTACACCACTCATGAAGCAAGGATGTATTACTTCTGAGCGAATGTTTCCAGCATTATACCGATTCTTATCTTTCATTATACAGAAAGCGATTGTGAGTCGATTTAAGCTTGTCTGTCCGTCTTATATTCTTTTTATCAACCTATAAATCGCAATTTTTAATACGCCTTCGCCCAAATACGAACTCTATGGAAAATGCTTCCGATCGAATCACTTTCGCAACCGATTCCCTTAGGTCTTACTTTGAAAAGTCATTATATGAATAACTGTATAAAGCAAAATGGTTTACGGTATATAACGGTGAGTCGTATTTCACTAATAATTTAAACTTTCAAATGAAACGATGAGAAGTCGAATCAGATGAAATGATGAAATGTTATATTGAAAAAATTCAAAACACCAGAAACTATTTCTAGGCTGATGATATATGTCCATATGTATAAAATTTTAAAGAATATTTTTTTTAAAATAAAATATTTAATTTTATAGAAATTATTATAACAATAAGTAAAAAATCAATTGTAATATGCCGTGTTTTTTATATGCAGAGAATTCTACTATATACAAATGGAAAAATATGCCCGTCAAGCTGTTACCGAAGGTGTTAAGTGTTCGGAAGATTTGCACATTGGTGGCGAAAGTGAACTTTACCGTGTGTTAAATCTGCACTATAATCGCAATAATCATATCGAGGTATTTATGTTGGAAATTTTTGCAATTTTCAATTGAATAAATTATATATGAATGAATAAAAATAATAATGAAAATTTTTTTATTTTTTTTTTTTTTGATTCCTTCCCTACTTCGCTCGTCCAAAAAACAAAAATCTAATATAAAACTAGGTGCCGCAAAATTTCCGTTTTGTGGTGGAGCAAACATTGCGCGAATTCTTCCGCGCTATACAAGGTGGTAAAGATACGGAACAATCATGGAAAAAATCAATATACAAAATCATTTCACGTCTCGACGATCCCGTACCAGAATATTTTAAGTCACCTAATTTTCTGGAACAATTAGAGTAATTTTTTGTGTTACCGTTAACGGAAAAGAAACGAAAACGAAATTTTGGAAAAAAAATGGACAAAAATCAATCAACTTCACCTCGGCAGAAGAATAGTTGAAAAACAAAAAAAAAAAGAAAAAGGAAAGACCTATAACTGAAATGGTTCGTTAAGCTGTTAAGAAATATTTAAATCTTTTTGTTTTTTTTTTTGTTCTTAATGCCAAACCGTGCAAAAGAAAAAGAAGAAATTCAAGAGCATTAATATAAAAATTTTTTTAAATTTTCTTTGACAATAATGTTTTTTTTTTTTTTTTTATTTTTAATGAAATAACACTTACGAGAAAAAGAAAAACCTATTAAGTAAACACGAACCATTCATGAACAGATCAGGAACAAAATGAAACAATTATTGAAGACACCTCAGTGAAATCTTTTAATGGATTTTCTAGTGTAAACTGTATGACCTTCGTAAGCAAACAAATAACATTTAAAAACTATTTAAAAAACAAAATAAAAAAAAAAATTTTTTTTTTTTATACACAATATTTATTTTTTACCACAGCTGTTGATATATTTTATAGATTTTATAGATACTTTCCATATATATACAAAAGAAAAAAAAAACCAAAAGACAAAATGTATTCACTTATATACCTTCACAAACACCCACATAATGAATTCCTAAACTCCATATAAATCAGAATTGAAAATGTTAAATTTTTAAAATATTTTTTAAATAATTATTTTTTTAAAAAATTGATTAAAAATTTTAAAAGTTTATTTTTTTTTTTTTTTTGTTGGTATTATCTTAACATTGCATGCTTTTTGTAAATGATTCCAAAGGATTTTAAAAAATATTTTTCATTTAATACCATTTGATTAACTTTTTAAATTATTTTTAAATATATTTTGAGAATAATTTAAAAAATACTTAAAACATGTAAGGAAGTCATAAAGCAATTCATAAAACGTTGTCACCGAAAGCAAATCTATTGAAACCGATTTGTTTTTTTTTTTTATTCAACTTGCGTAGGTAGACTTAGCCCACTTCATTCTGGTCTGTCAATCACAAGCCGCGAGCTACTGTATAGGCTGGTAGATAAGAAACACGATCCGGGTTTAATTCCTCGTACGGCAAGCCACATTTCAATCACTGGTGACGTTTGAATGCAATTGCAGTGAATGCTCGATCGGTAGAATAGAGCTTCCAGTTTGAGATCGCTCTCTCTGGCGTTTCCCTTTTTCCCCATTCCTTTCTCCTTGCCCATAATCGTATTTATACACGATTCGTCCTTCCTCTTTTCCTTCTACACTTTTCCTCACCATTATCAAGGGACATGACATACAAATCGAGCAAAACCCTTCTAAATTGCAGTCGCACTTCCTCCCTCTTCTTTTCCCCTAACCATCACCTTGTTTCTACACACATGGGACGTAAGCCGTGAATGGTTGGGAAAAAACAATAAACCTCGTCTAATGGGGCTTTAGATATTCGTCCTCTTAATCCACTTCAAAATCTTTAAAGTTTCCCTTGTGTATCGAAGAAAAAAAAGAAACGCAGAGGTCATGAATTTCTTAATATTCTGTACTCGTTTAGTTACGACATTTGATTGCAATATCAAGCAGAGATTCACTTGGTATATATATCCTATATGCTAACGTATATAACATAAATCGTATAAAATTTATACCTTATTTATATCAAGCACTCATTGATAATTTTGTAGACTGAAATACACGTTTACATACTCCAAGTTCTTCTTTCCCGATAATCGTTACCGAAAGCTTACTTGATGCTAACTTATTAATGAATTTAAGCAGCAAAGAGAATTAGGCACAAGCTTGAGAGCACATTTGCTCTCATAGGCAAAGTTTCAAAGATATAATCTTGATTTCAAGCTAATAGCTGGAGTCAATCAAGTTTGTTCTGAACCTTACTTTATAGGCTTGCAAAGTATCTTCCTTTGTAGCCTTGCAAGTATTTAACGAAGCCCTTGCGTGAAGAATATAACTAAAGAGAAACCATAAAAATAATTCTGACATCTATTTATATGAAATATTTAACATAAAGTTTCTAGGAAAACGTTGCCGGCAGAAATTTCAAGTTTTTTCTCTCTCATTCGTAACCTCATGAAGGGCGATTTGTTGATGAATTGCGTCTATTTGTCTATATAGAAGGGTTAGATTAGTATGCGTTATGAACAGTAATCCTTATCATCCCTATTATGGACACTGCTCCTTATCCTTCTCTTTACGAACACTAATCCTTACCCACCACCCCCTCCCTCGTTATGAATAATAATCCTAAATGGCAGCAATCTACTGCAGTTAAGGTTCTGAAATAATTCGAACGATTCATTGGGGCAGTTAAGGAAAACCATATAAAGAAAAGGATTTGCGTTACGCGCTTGCGGGTGAAAACTACTATAGCTTTCTTACATGTTTTTCAATCGTTTCTTTTCTTTTTTGTAAGCTTACGTTTTTTTTTTCTTCTTGATTATTTAAAAAATATTTTAAAAAGGTAAATATTAAAATAACTTTCTTCAATTTCGCTTAAAACAATATATGTATTAAACAGAATGTTGATAAAAAATTTTCATCACTTTAACAAAATTTATCATAAAACCGGTGTTCGAAATGATATTTATATTCATTTATTATTTTTTTTTTTTTTAAAATGCATTAATTTATTTATTTATTTATTATTATTATTATTTTTTTTTATTTTTTTTTATTTAACTGTTTTTAACTTGGTGTCTATTAATAATCGCTTGGGTATATTTGAAAGAATATTTGGGGGAAGAAAATTAATAAATATTTTAGGTATAATAAAATAATTGTAATATTTGACTAAATAAAATAATAAGTTTGAGCGTAAAACCAAAGCTTTTAAGTTTTTTTTTAAGGCACTTTTTTTTTTAAATATCATTAAAACCACACTAGTCTTTGTTAGCTATCATTGCATAAGTGTATATATATATAAATATATATCTTCTTTTTTTTTTAATTTCTTAAACCTTATATGTTAAGCGGTTCGTTTTTAATATAAAGCCTTTTAAAGTTTAAATTAATACTAATTTTTTTAAATTTATTTGAAATATATTTTTGAAAATAAATATTCTTAAAAATGCCTTATTTTCAATGTATCTTTTATTTCTTTGTTTTCAAAAAAAAAAAAATAAAAAAGAATCATAATTTTTTTTTTTAAATCACTCTTGGAATGTGGGAGGGTTAAGAGGGATATGTTTGCCTTCTTTGTTAAACAACTCTATTAGGAAATATATAAAGAAGTTAATTTTCAAATTCTTGCTGGCCTTTCTTCAGCAACGCTGGGCCACTGATATCATTTCTATAAAATTGAAAATTCCTTTCATATCCAATTCACCTTTGAACTGGAATTAATCACTTGAAAGGATTTGAAGCCATGCAAAGCTCATAACAGAGATTTATTTGTTATTTGGAGTGGATTTAGCTGAGGAAAGTAGCTTATCTAACTTGCTCGTTTTCTTTAGTAAATAAAGCATTGCGCATAGCTTAAAGCAAGATGGAGAAGAAAAATTTGAGGCAAAAGGACCCTTCAACTTTTTCAATCTTTTATCAAAGCAGCTGACGTCAGGCTTAGAAAAATTGTTTTGCTTCTAAAACCGTGTTATCTCATCTGCCTGAATACAGGCTCTACAATCTCCCGGAGGGAACCCAAAGCGAAAGCTAAGCAATCAAATCGGAAAAGCCAACTCATGAGCTTGATGATGCACTCTGATAAACCGGCCTTAGTGTAGAACATAACATTCTTATGGCCTTTCGGGATACACAACACGATGGCAATAGAAAAAATTGTCAAAACCGATCAACTTAAGTCCAGCAGAGCAAAAGTTTGCTTTCATTTAAGCTTTGGGTTCAACAGGGCTTAGCTTTGTTTGACGGTAATTTCCGGAGAAATTGTCTTATGATAATTAACAACCTACAGCATTGAACTTAAGTCCACGACTTATTTTCAGGAAATACTCCGCTTGGCGCCATTTTGTAGTCATTCGCAAAGTAAAAGCTGTCCAATTATTTCAACGAGCGAATCAACATTCCGCTGGTTTTCACAAATTAAAATTTAAGTTTAAACAAATTTTTCTCCTATTCATTAGAAACTAGCTTTCTTGACTATTTGACACTTCGACATTGCCTTGGTACTTTTCACGACGTAACTTAGTTACTGCTTCTTGCAAAGAACCATGAAAAATAAGAGATCGATCCATAAAGCTTTGCACAAATTATATATTTTTGAATTCTTCTTTTAGAGAAATTAAAATCTTTCTTGAACTCGATAAAGAAGGCAAACTTTACATTTTTGTGTTTAACAAATTTTGCACACCATCTCAAAGAGAAAGAGAGTTTGTACCTTTCTCAAAAAAAAATTTGTTTAAACACATCAGCACATTCATACGTCCATTCATATATAAATGTAAAAAAACAAATAATATAATTTAATAATTTTGTTTTATTAAAAATAAATAAATACAAAAATTTCAAGAAAAAGTAAACGAAATTACTTTAAAAACAATTTCAAATAACAACATTTGGAAACGACAAAATCCCTAGAAAAACACATTTCGGAGTTTAAAAGAAAAAAAAAATTAAGTACATTTCTTATTTTATTCGTTTATTTATTTATTTCTCCTAATTTTGTGTTTAACGCTCAACCTTAAAAATAAACAAAAATTGAAAATTGAATTTAAGAAAAAAAATTCCTTTTAAGAAAGAAAATTTAGTTTAGACTCGAACCGTGTAGCAAGAGTTTTACTTAAAATATTCAAATTACTTGCACCACTTTTAGGCGTTTGCAACACGTTTCAAAATTTCCACTATAATAACAATAGTAAAAACTTTAGGCTCTCATTTTCAAGATTTTTAGGCTTAACTCAATTAATATAAAAAAAAAAAAAAAACAAATTAAAACTACTACAAAACGGTGAGTTTCCTAATTATATAAAAATTAAAAAAAAAAAATCAGGCTTGTCATGGGCTACGAACCGCGAATCAAAACGATGTTAATGAATAATTATAACATACTTTTGAAAGCACAAATGTTTAGATGCTTTGTTCGTATTTGATCGCCGTGTTCGAAACCCAAACCTAGTTTATGTTTTTTTTTTTTTTTAAATATTTTTTATCATTTAAAATTAAAATATTAGATTTTTATTTAAAAAAAAAATGAATAAATAAGTACTGAAAGTATAAGTTTAAATTTTTCTTTAATTACATATTTAAACCCTTCTTTTTTTTTTAAATCTGGCAAAGAAACTTTATAAGTAACTAAATCTAAAAAAAAAATTGTTAATGCCTTCTCAAAATTTTATTTAACTATTATCGTTTTGGCTTAAAAATGATAAAATAAAATAAAAACTCTTTAATACAAATGTAACTGATTTTGTGATAGAAAAATAAAAAAACAAAGTTGATAAAAAATACTTTGCATTAAAAATTGTTTCGGTATAAACCAATATAAACATCATTCATTCTGGCATTCGAATGATGTTTATACAAAATTTTATTTGTAAAAAAAGAAAAAATAGTGAAATTTCTCAAAAAAAAAAGTTTTAGGCAATTAAAAGGCATATAAACAATTTAAAAATAAGAAAGAAAAAATATGAAATGAAACAAAAACCTTTGGATTAAAATGTTTAGGCAAAATTTTATTATTAAGAAACTAAATTCAAAATTTTTACGGAAAAATTGTATGAAACGACATAAAGAAATCGCAAAATTTTTATTTTCCCTTTTTTTAGTTCCTTTCTTCAGTAATTTTCTTAAATTCCTTTATTAGTTGATTTTTGCTTGATTATTGCTTTTATTCTCTTCTTGTTTATTAAAGCCATTAAATAAAAAATTTTAAGAAAAAAAGAAAACATCGGAACTTTAAAATGTATAAAAATAATACCAAAGAGTATAACTGATAAAAATAGCTTTCCCCGAAAAAATAAAGATTTTACGTACTTTAGCTTTGATATGCAGGTGGCACTATAGACTTCTATTTGTATGCAGATAAAATATAAGATATGCTTTTATATTTGACGATAAGTGTCCCAATAAGAACAAAAACATTACGAATTGCATCCAAGGATAAGTGGTTCAACTGGTAGTGCTTCAGTTCTCATAGGATTTTTTTAACGATTTTAAATATTATGTAATCAATATGCAGCTTCCATAATTCCTAACCCAGGACATGCTAAACCGGATCATCATTAATGATTTCACAAATGACTTCCCGTAGTCGAATGTGGATTAATTCATTAAGATATATACAAAATATATTTTTACGCAACCGCAGCCTCACTTGGCCGCCTGGCCAACTAACGCCTTCTGCTGATTCTTCTAGCTCCTTTCTACACCAGTTTCGTGATAAGCATAGTGTCAACCAAATTCTATTTACACGTATCAGCAACCATTTTATCAAATTTTACTTGGATTCTTAGCTGAAATTGAAATAGATTTTAATTGCAGCTTCAAAAAATTTCATTTATATTGTTTCTTATTTTTGAATAAGTGTAAGATAGAAAATACATTTTTCTCAAGAAATAAATTCTTTTTTAAAAAGCTGAGTTGGAGTTCTTGACTTACTCAAAAAGGTTTAATCAAGACAATTTTTAATTTGAAACGCAAGTCATGCGGCTGCGGCTTACTTCTCCCCATATTCCGACTAGAACGACTCGGAAAACACTCTTTGATCCAGAGTTTGGTTCATTTCTTATTTCTACTTCTACTTCTTCCATAGTTCAATAGTTCATATCATTTCAATGAGCTGAGGAACTTGATTGAGAAAAATTGTGGTAAACTTAAAGCTTCAGTCCCAAACCCAGCTTTATTTATTTTTTTTTTTTCAATCACTTCCTATAAAATGGTCATTTTTTTTTTAAGAGGAAAGCTAAAATATTTAAAATCTTTATTGAAACAATTCCCTACATTTCCATTACATTTGAAAAAATAGTACAAATCCCAATAACCAAAAAAAAAAAAAAAAATGCACAAAATATAAATAAATAAATAAGGAAAGATCTTCTCATAAGAATCCAACTGAAATTTGCTTTACAAAAAGTACACACATAATATCCATATTTATATACAAAAAGTATGAACTTCTTTACATATATAGTCATATATACTTTACCCTAACATATATACTTATTTACTTAACCAAAAAAAAAAAAAAAACAAAAAAAACCTTAATATTATACTTTACTAAAAACTATTACATGTACTAAACACATTATATTAAAAACAATAAAAAGAAATTAAACACAAAAATTGGAAGAAAAAAGAATACAATAAAAATTTTAATCACAAAACCACACTGACTCTATTTTATTCCATTTCGTTGCTCTTACATTCTACTTACTCTTTCTCTCTCACTCTCTCTCTCTCTCTCTCTCTCTCACTCTCTCTCTCTCTCTCTCTGTTTTCTTTTCTCCAAATACCTGCAGAACAGATTTTCTGAAAAGCAAATATTTTGATTATATTTTGGATGTATGTCTCCTGTTGGGAAAACAAAAAAGAAAAGAAAAAAATTTTTCAGGGAAAATCTGTACTAAAACTTATTATTTATATGATTTGAAATTTTTTGCTTAATTGTATTAAATGAAATTTGGTTGATAGTCTGTCTGAATTTTGTTTCTGGACATCAAAATTCTTTCATCAACATTTTTAGTTTCATATCAATCAACAGTACATTCATCGATTGGCTAAAACATCATATAATCACCTAACAAAAGTACACAAAATTTTCACACCTAACAGCTACAAAACGGTAAAGTATAAATTTTTTTCATACATAAATGCATGCTTTTCTTTGCTGTAATCATAACCTTAAACTACTTAAAAACCGATAGCAATCAAACAACAACCGAAAATGTGCCATGTGTTGTAAGTCATGGTTAAATTAAAATAAGCGAAATTAAATATAAACATTCATCGACCCCCGCTTGGTTAAGGCATAATAATTTTAATCCTTTTTAATTAAAATTTCGAATTTAACCGAACGTTTAATTTTCTCATTGCAAAATGAATATCATCTTGGGTTAACATTTGAGAAATAGGGCAAACATTCTCCCGAGAAATTATGAAGTTTAACATTTTCAATGGCTTCCATATATGAGTTCATGTTTTCCAATCTTAGCAAATTGAACGGTTAGAAGACCAGGTCTAACCTACCAACTGGATCGAAGATTTGTTGATTAAGAAATATATTCTACGAAAACCTCAAATTATTTTTAAGTTTATATGCAAATAAAACATTATGAAATCTTTCATCGAATTTTTAACGATTAAAATAGAAATATGATCATCTTCTGTCTTTTGGAAAATATATTCGCGTAAACGAGACTTTTTTTTTCATGTCTTTAAGAACCCTCTAGATAATTTATTCGTTCTAACCTAGGAACTAAACTAAGAGCTTAGCAAACAAATCACTTAATAAATTGGTAGGATAACTTATAGACAATCGTCATTATTGACAAATCTATATAGTTTTTAGATAGTACCAACCCAGTTAAAACTTTCCCTTATTTATATTCTTAAAAAAAAAAAAAATAAAAATAGTGCCCAATGGGATTTGAACCCAGACCATTTTGCATATAAAATTTACAAATAGGTGGAGAAATAAATTAAGATTAATTGCCTGGAACTTTAAAGTAATTTTCAAAGTAAAATTTCGTACTTGTATTGCTTGAAAATGTAAGCGGGAGGTGGGTTTCGTAATCAAAACTTAGGATGGTTGTCGGCTATGAAGTTAAATGAAATCATAAATCATTTTCGAACATAAAATCATTGAGTTTTACTTATTTAAACTTATTTCAAGTCTCAAATTATAAGTTAGTGCATAAGGGTTAAATGTGAACTTTAAATAACCAAATATCCTAGAGAAGAAAATGAAATGTTTAGCCATCTTCAAAGACCCAGCTGCAAAACTGGCAGATTCCAATTGGAAATCTCAACAAGAGCATCACTGCATGATATTTCTAATTTGAGGAAATTGCTACTTAATGTCAGTAAAGTTTAAGAAAGCAAAACATTTATCGATTTCTAGATATACTATCGAAAACCTATTTGTTAATTTTCCGTCGTTGTCTCATTGAGGGAGTGTTTCTCGATTTTCAATTGTATGTTTTTCAAGGTTGTTGTTCGAAATGCTAATTTTTTCCAAATTTTTGAAGAAACGGTTGTTTATTTTAAAAAATAAAATAAAAAAAAACCTTAACTATTTTTGGCCCGCTACCGGTTTAGAAAGTAGAAAAAAACCTAGAATTTTTCAGTTTTCCATTCACACACTTTGGCGAAAACACAAAATTCGAAATTCTAAGCGCACAAAACAATAGAAAGTGTAGCCAATAGACCAGTGAACTTAAAATTTTTATTTTGTAAATGAAAAATTACACAGCTTTCTTTAATCATTTTTAATTTTCTTGTGTATTTAATACATTTCGAAGTTCAATATATTGAAAAAAGTTAAATTTTTCGATAAAAGCAATTCTTACCAGATAAAAACGAATTTAAATAAAAAAAATCTTTCAAATTTTTTATGGTTTTTCAAAGTTCGACCAAAATGGATATTAATTTTCAAATAAACTGTGAAAAACAACTCATTTCCAATATCTTTCGCAAATTTAAAAGAACACTTGTTTTTATCAAAATGTATTTCCAGACTTCGAAAGTTTTGGAAAATATATAACAAAGTAAAAAAAAAAATACAATTTCGAAAAAAAGGCAAATAAGAAAATCCCATAAATTCGATAATTTTCCAAAAATATAAAATAAAAATTTGCATAAAATTCATTAAAAAAAAAGCCAAGTTTCCTTTTAATTGACAAACTGAAGAATTTTTATTCTTTTGAAAAACTTAAGAAAAGTATTTTTAGATTAGAAAAAATATTATTCTTCTAATTAAAAAGCACTTCTTTTTAGACCCTTAAACTTCTTAAAAATAGTGTTCAAATATTGTTCTTAGAAATCTTAGCAAATGTTTGAGAACACCTTAAAAACTTCAAAACTTTCTTATATTGAAAGCAATTGTTGTTAATTTTGAATTGAGCCTTTTTCTTAATTGTTGAAGCAAAAACATTATAGTGAGATAGAGCCCATCATAAAATACCCTACACCGCTTCCATTCATACAGTTATTCACATAATGACTGTTCAACATAAGATGCTTTATGAAAAGGTATCGAAAAAGTAACCCAATCCGGGCACGTCCTTGGATCAAAAGATCCCTGTATACCGAATTTAATCAAGATATCTTAAAAATTGCAGCTTGTAGATTGCGCACAATAAAACGAAACTGACGGATGGACAGACACACTCTCGATTGGTATAATAAACGATGGATCTCTTCCAAGTTCTCTTGGGTGTTGCACCCATTCACCCCAACATAATATACTTTTTTATCACAAGTGGTTTGGGGTATAAAAATGTTCTTATATTAAGCAACTTTTCTTATAAAAATTTATTGAAAAACATAAAATATTCTTGAAGAACTTCTCCATGTTCTAAACCATTTCACCATATTTTCATACCAAATATTTCAAAAATTTATATATACTTTAAAAAATCCTTGAAATTTCTCTGACAAATTTTGAAATTTTTGAGAAAAAAATTTTCTTTTGATTAAACCAAATAGAAAATTTATCCACCGTTTAAATTTTCATTTTAAAAAATTTCTCCATTTTTTCTGACAAATTTTTAACAAAAATAAATAATCACTTTTTGAATTTTCATTTGGAAAATAACGAAAATTTTCTTGACAAATTTTGTGAGAAAAAAAAATGTCCACGATTTAAATTTTCGTCAATAGTTTCCGATATCAACTTTTCCACATTACATATGTATATATATATATAACATAAATAATAAATTTTTTAATATGTATGTACATAAACAACCTTTAAAAAACTTTTTTTATCGTTTTTATTTGTTTGCGAGAAAATAATTTTAAAAAAATCTTTTTTTAATAAATATTTTAAAACTTTTTCAAAAATTTTGTTTAACAAAAATTTCAAAAACTTCATGAAGAAAAATAAACAATCTTTTTCCGAAAATATTTCACGTACGATTATACCGGAATATTACAGTTTACACTACGAAATACAATTAAAAAGAAAAAATAATAATAATAACAACACATAAACGAAAATCTGAGGGCAAACCAAAAATATTGACCAACAGCCACTTTTAGCCGAAAAGTGTCAGCAGAAAAACAAAAATAATATATATATATATTAGGAAAGTATTAGGAGCGAGAACACATTTCCAAGCCGTTACCATTCATTTATTCATAACCTATAGCGACACAAAAAGAAACTTTTTGAAAATTAACCAACAAACTGATAAATAAAAACCAAAAAAAAAAACACGAGATTATAACGAAATAAAAAAGTTTTTAACAGGAAAATATCAAAAAAAAAAAAAAAATAAATAAAATGAATAATAATTTTTTTTTAATAATATTATCATAAATGTAACGTAAAGTTAAAAAAACAAATATTTATATATGAGAAAGAAAAAAAAAAACAAATATTACAATCATCACCATTATCACACACAACAACAACAACAACAAAACACAGTGTATTGATACAAGTTTTCCATTTAAAGAAAAAAAAAACAACAACAACAATAACAGCAATAACAGTATTGTTAAATAATTCAAAAATAAAACCAGCCCTTACAGCAAAAACCGGAACTTCAACGACAAAGCTCAGCTTAAGATATTGAGAATAAAAGTAAAAAATAATCAACACTTAAGCAGCTTAAAACCAGTTTATCAAAGCAACAACAAACAATAACAGCCAGCCAGCCAATCATTACAAAATGAATCATAAAAAAAATTTGAAATAGAAAACCCCGAGCATTTTTCAAATATTCTCTACGGCAGAAGAAGAAGAGGAAGACTATTTTCCAGAAAATCTTCTTCAACAGAGACATCTTGTTTCGTTCTCTTTTGTTTCTTCTTTTTGTACATAAATATAATAATAAAAAAAAAAATAATAATAATAATAATAATAATAAATATAAAAATATGGACATTATCTTATATAAGAAAACATGCATATATAAATTTAATTAATTAACACTTTCTACAGAACAATACCAAAAACAAAATAAACAAATAAATAAATAAATAATTCAAAGACAAACAAATTAAGCAAGAAAATGAAGGACATCTTAACTTGAATTAAAAGTTTCTGAAAAAGTACAAAAATATTAAAGCAATTCTTACCTCACAAACGCACACAAACACATCGTCGTCTCGTGTCGCCTTAATTGTAATCATTCTAAAAAAGGCATTAAAAGTGTATAAACATTTGCATAAATTTTACTTTTTAACCAAATGCATATATATCAGCAACAAAAAAAAATTAAAAATTTCAATAGAAAAAAAAATAATGAAGAATTTTTGTTTGGAAAGAATATTTGGCTTAAAAGAATTTCTGCTTTTTGAGAACCGATATGAAAAATATAGAAAAAAAAACAAACAATTTCTTAAATAAAATTCCAAATAAAAAATTTTCTTGAGAAAAAATATATATAAAAAAAAAGAAAGAAAAAATGTAAACAGTTTAATAAGTTTTAATATTATATATAAACTTAACCTTAACCATCCTTAGTTCTTAACAAAGTCTGATCACAAAATGTTTAAAAAGAGAGCTGAACGAACGATTGAAAAATATAATGAAAAAATTTTTGCAGTTTTGGATAAAAATTCAAAAAAAAGAAAAGAAAAAAACAAAAAAAAAGAAATTAAACGAACCAGTCTTTGGCATTTAAAAACAAACCAAAAATTCATATTTAATAACAAACAAAAAAAAGCTATAAAATAATTGCGTTTTTTTAGTAGCGAAACGCGATTAATAAAAAAAAAAAATTGAAAAAAATTTTCAAAAAAATTTTTCAGAACAATTTCGGCTTAACAAAAAATTATGAAAATTTTTCGAAAAAATATTTGAAAACTAAAACAAAATTTTTTATCACTTATTTGGTAAACAGAATAGAAAAACAAACGAAGAGAAGAAAATCAAATCAAATTTTAAGGATTCTTCTGCAAAATCTTTAGAATCCATCCTTAGTTCAGACAGCAATAGTGGTTTATGGATATTAAAAAAAAAAAAAAAAAACAACAATTTCCTTTGGCTTAAGAAGTCCATAAACCAGTAACCGGTTTTTAGTTATAAATCAAAATTTTTCATTTATGAAATATTTCTAATTTAAAATAATATATGTTTTTAAACATCCTTTGTTTACACAAAATATTTTTTACCTTTATTTCTTAATATAGAAAATTGTATACAAAATACAACTATTCGTAGTAAAATGAAATTACTGTTAAAACATAAAAAATAAAAATAATAAAAATTTCAAAAAACAAAGAAGAATTTCTTAAAAATTTAAAAAAAAATTGTTAAGATTGTAAAATTTTCTTACTTTTACAAAAGTTTAAAAATAAACCTTAAGATTTAAACAAATTTAAATTTCAAAAAAAAAAAATTTAGAAAACAAATTTTTAAAATTTTTACATTTTCTCAACTTTAAAAAAATTAACAAAAAATTTTTCAAAAAAAAACATTTAGGAATAAAATTTTCTCACTTTTACAAAAATTTAGAAAAAAATTTCTCAAACATTTAACAAGTTTCTCATCTCCATTATTAAAGTTTAAAAAAAGTTTTCTACATTTTTTTTTTTTAAACTAAAAATAAAACCGTAGGAAAAATATTTTTTTTAAATTTAAAAAAAACCTTCTTCACAATTTGAAAACTTTCTTTATTTTACAAAAAATTTAAATATAAAAGAAAAAAAAAAACTATATTTCCAACGTAAAATTTTCCAATTTTGGAATATTTTAATATTTGCAAAAAAAATTCTTACTTAAATTTTAAAGAAACTTAATATTTCAGTTTAAAAAATCTTCACAAATTTTCTTTCCTTTCCTAAATTTCAAACCACGTATTTTGTTATAAACTTCGCCAATATTTCAAAAAGCTATCTTTCAAAGTCAATCCCATCACAACCTTAGCGTCCTTGACTTGTTTTCCACATCAGTTCCTATCTTTAAAAGTAAATTGTAAAAAATTTATAGAACACCTACTCTGTACAAGTACGTAGTAGAGACCGGTTCATCGATTCTCGGTATCGAGTAAACTCGATAGCTGTGGATTATGGGCTCTCTGTAACGAGTAGAGAGTCGTTGCAGAAAAAAGTAGGGCTTTTTCTTGCTATGGAATCAATAATCTTTCGATCCAATTTACCATCGACTTTACTGTCGTTTTAATCGACGAACGTAAATTGCTCCAACTGTTTTTTAGAAAGACTTCAGGTTCACCGTAAATTCCGCAATACCCGTCATTTGCTGCATTTTTCGTTACATTCTTTTGAATCGTATGGGGCCGGCTTAGAGTTCTCGATAGCTGTGCATTATGGAACCTCTGCAACAAGTAAAGAGTCGATGAGGTATGCAATTTTTTTGTTAGCCAATAAAATTACTGTCATTTATTCAATATCAATGACCATAAGCTGGTCTAAGTTTCTTGAAAAGACTTCAATCTTACCGCAAATTCCACCATTACTTCTTTGAAGCATTTGCAAAGGATTTTTCGTTACTATCTCTTGATTACTTTTAAGTCAGTCAGAAATGAAAATTTTGAACAAACATACACACAAATTTAATCGTATTTAAAAATATTTTAAAACTTATCTAATCTTATCAAATGAAGACTCGAAGAAAAGGCTATAAGTTGATTTCTAAAGATGTCCGAAACACGTGTTCTTTGACGAGAAAAACTTTGGGCAAAACATTTTTTAAACATTTTTTGCTCAATTATTCGTCAACAAATACATTTTATATATTAAAAGCTTGGATTGAGATCGATGTTACTTTCCGATTGGAAGTTTCCGCAAGTCTCAATCAATCATTGCTTGAGATAATGTGGGAAACGAAGCGAACTGGAAACAAGACCCAAGGCAGACACGTCTGTAGCTCTGAGGCTTAACTGTAACATTAATTGCAATTGAACCTCATATTCGAAAGCTAACTTTTTAATACAGTCTTTACTGCTCTATAAGGGAATGGTCCAGAAATTTCTTTCGTCAATATTCTCTTAATAAATAAATTTTATAAAAGGTTAAGAATCAAAAAGCAAGCGCAAGGAATCAATAATTCTTATACAAAATTTTTACAAACCTGAATAATTTTCGAAAATTTCAGCCCTAAATATTCGGGCTTTGTAATACATAGTTCTTAGACAAGAAATTTGCTGAATTGCCTGCGAAGGCGATGAACACATTGGATGAGTAACCGACTATATAAGAATTGCCACGGGCCCAAGTCAGTGTTCGCGGGTTCAAATCTCAATGCATTAGAGCGTGCTTGGTCGGTGCTACAGGGAGAGTTCAGTCAGAGTCAGAGTAAAGATGTAACAATTGCCTCTAAATTTCGGCCAATCCTCTATCTCTTTCTCTTTTCCCACCCCTTTCTGACCGTCGCCGAGTTGGCGACGTTATCTAATGATGGCCTCAAGCGAAAATACATTTATTTTTTTCTTATAATATTAAATAGTGGAAAGACAAATGTTTACAAATTTCTATAAAAATTTATTTTAACAGTAATTTTATTTTATTTAAAAAAAATATCGAAAAAAATTAAATCGAAAGTTTTGGCTTAAAACAAAGAAAGAGAAAAAAATATTAAAAATTCTAAATTCTTAAAAGCAATTGATATATATTCATTAAAAAAAAAAAAACAAACCACATACCGAATAATAAAAAAAAAACAAAGTTGCATTTTAAAAAAAAAAAATTTAAATAAACAGCAAACAAATATGAATTATATATTTAAATATATATATATAAATATATAAATATTTAAATATATATATCTATATATAATAAAATTAATTAACTAAATAAATGTAGAAACTAAACTGAAGCCAATTTTTGAATTTATTTTCATACAAACAATAGCCAGGGCAGCATACGCAACTCGTATGTGATATTTTATGATTTATACAAGACAACAACAAAAACAACAATACAAATATTTATATAAATTTATACAACAAATGTTTTGCTGTTTTTTTTCTCTCGAAAAGTTTTAGTTAAATTTTTTCAATATATAAAAAAAATTTATTCAAAATATTTTAAAAAAATATTTCAAATAAATAGCGTAAAGACAATATTATGAAATAATAATAATAATAATTAAAAGAAAAGAGAAAAAAGGCTTCTAAAGCTTTTTCTAATAATTCATAACAACAAAAATAATTGGTTGTCTTAAAAAAAAAAATAACTAAATAAACAAATGATAATAATACAGATTTATCTTTTTTTTAAGCCATCCTGAGTTAAAAGATTTTTAAATAATAATAATAAAAAAAGGAAAAAACAGTTTTTTTTTTATATAAATAAATGTAATAAAAAAAATTTAAACCATCCTTATTTTCAAACAATTATACATAATTTTTATTTGTTTTTGTTTTTAATCTATATAATATTTTGTTTCTTTTTTTTTTTTTTTAATTAAACTGCAATAGTAATTGAATGTTATCCTTAAACGGAAAGCATTCTTAAAAAAAAGAAAAACCGGGATAATTTATAGTACAATTTTCAAATACCAAAATATTTATAAAAAAAAAAAAATAATAAAAAATTTTTTTATAAATATACACAATTAAATAAATTATATTTTTTATAAAACTAACTAAAATAAAATGAAAAATAAAAGAAGTAAACAAAAAAAAAATTGACAAAAAGTATTAAGGGTAAGCTAAGCCAATACGAAAGAGTTTTTGAGTTGAAATTTTTAACTATTTTCAGTTCACTTTAAACTACAACAAATTTTTATATGATTTCATGAATAATAAAAAACAACAACAACAACTACAACATCAAGCAGAGACCATTTTTTGTTGGTCTCTTATAAAGCAAAAAAAAATTTTTTTAAAAATAAGTGATAAAAAGTATTTATTATATAAATAAATTCCTTTTTCGTTTATTTTTGGTTAATACATATATATACAAATATATTTTTAACTTAATTGATAATTATTTACAAAGATTTGCGTGCTTTATGACTAGAGCAAGTTTTTGAATTTATATAAAACCCTAAAGATAGGCTATAATCAATTTATTATTTGAAATTTTTCAGTTTTAATTAATACACGGTTGCCTAAATTTTTTATAGAAATACGGCAACACAGCAAACCATTATAATTAAAATAAGATTTCATTTTAATTGATTTTTAAACAAACAAACAAAACCTCCTTTTGAGAAGAAAAAGGAGCTAATCAAGAGAGGCTCGACTAGTAACAACTTTGGATAGAATTTGGTTTAAACTCATAACATAACGAAAAAAAACATGCCATAGTACTAATAAAAAATCAAAAAAAAAAAAATAAAATATAAACCAAGCAATAGCCCAGTGATTTATTTATAATTTTTACTCAGCAGTGTGTATTTTTGAATTAATCTTTACTAAGACTAAGGATTAATTAAAATACACCAAAAAAAAAAAAAAACGAACAACAATATAAACTCAGTACAAAAAATATTGGCTAAGAAAATATTTTTTAAGTTTCTCAACAATATCCATAAGTTGTTAAATGAAGCCTCCTTAAGATTAAAAAAAAAAAACAAAAAAAAAAAAAAAACGAACAACAATATAAACTCAGTACAAAAAATATTGGCTAAGAAAATATTTTTTAAGTTTCTCAACAATATCCATAAGTTGTTAAATGAAGCCTCCTTAAGATTAAAAAAAAAAAACAACATTTTACGATGAAAATCATAAACCGCAATAGAGCCAAAGATTTTTACAGTTTTTTTTATTTTTTTTTTTTTTTTTAAAAAAAAAACAAAAAATTTTTTTAAAAAAATTTTTT
>KK500313.1:55902-66724 GCA_000688715.1 Glossina pallidipes
TTAGTATCCTTCATGTCTACTATGCTGATAATGCCCTGATAAACCTTTCTTAATGGAACTCTTAGGAGAATAAAGACGAGAGAGTTTTCATGATCTTCGGAAACCATTGCCTAAGGTCGGTCGATAGTGTCCTTCGTGTCTACTAAGTTGATAATGCCCTGCTACTACTTTCTTAGTGGAACTCTTAAGAGAATAAAGACGAGAGAGTTTTCATGATCTTCGGAAACCATTGCCTAAGGTCGGTCGATAGTGTCCTTCGTGTCTACTAAGTTGATAATGCCCTGATAAACCTTTCTTAATGGAACTCTTAAGAGAATAAAGACGAGAGAATTTTCATGATCTTCGAAAACCATTGCCTAAGGTTAGGTCGTTAGTATCCTTCATGTCTACTATGTTGATAATGCCCTGCTAATACTTTCTTAATGGAACTCTTAGGAGAATAAAGACGAGAGAATTTTCATGATCTTCGGAAACCATTTCCTAAGGTCGGTCGATAGTGTCCTTCGTGTCTACTAAGTTGATAATGCCCTGCTACTACTTTGTTAGTGGAACTCTTAAGAGAATAAAGACGAGAGAATTTTCATGATCTTCAAAAACCATTGCCTAAGATTAGGTCGTTAGTATCCTTCATATCTACTATGCTGATAATGCCCTGATAAACCTTTCTTAATGGAACTCTTAGGAGAATAAAGACGAGAGAATTTTCATGATCTTCGAAAACCATTGCCTAAGATTAGGTCGTTAGTATCCTTCATGTCTATTATGTTGATAATGCCCTGATAATACTTTCTTAATGGAACTGTTAAGAGAATAACGACGAGAGAATTTTCATAGTCTTCGGAAACCAATGTCGATGATGTCCTTCGGGTCTGCTATGTTGATAATGCCCTGATAATAATTTTCTAATCGGACTCTTAGGAGGATAAAGGATAGAACTGTCATGATGTTTGAAAGTTAATGCCTTAGTTTAACTCCATGGTGTCTTTCGAATTTGGTGTCTTCCACATCATACTTCCTAGTAATCTTTTGCTAGCTAGACTTTTAAAAGGGTAATGAGGATAGAATTTTCATGATTTTATCTTTCATAAGCCATGTCCGCCGACTTCCTTTTCTCTTGTCCACATCCCCTCTAAGCTTATGTTTGAATACGATTGCTAATCGGTTTAACGAATGCTATAACTTTTCGGCCTCCAAGGTGCCCATTATGTTTAGATCGAATATATAGACATTGCAAACTGTTTTTATGGGTAGCGAAAAGCTTACTTGCTTCGTCGATGAGGAGTTGGATTGCAAACTGTGTGACTGGTCCATGGAAAGGCAAAGGTTTTAGTTGGGCCTCGCTCTCACCGGAGCGATAAACATGTCTGCAATTAGAGTTCGAGGGCTAATGCGCCCTTACTCCTACGTCATCGGTCACCGTGGAGTTAAGCCTTTACGGCAGAAACCCCACGTTGAACTTCTAATAGCGCCTGCCACCTCAAGCAAGCGTTTATCAATGCACACATAATAGTGTCAACCAGTACAACCTGCGCAAATTGCCAGTAAATCGAATACATTGAAACCGTTGCCCGAAAGACATTATGGCTAGAAGAAGGAAGGTAAGCGGATTTACCATCAAGTTATCTTAACAACTCTCTGTCTCTTTAGTCGGCCCTTGATTTCTACTGTGAAAGCGGCTTACAAGCTAGATTTCCATAAAACTAACTTACACAGTTTAGCTCAGCGTCTTTTTCTTTTCCAACTCCTCTCACATATATTCAAAAAAAATCTACAGAAATACATTAACAAACTACATATAAAATCCATAAAAAAAAAAAAAAAAAAAAAAAAAATTATTAACCACTTGTGCATTTGAAATCGTCGGCAGCGCCTAGTAAAGCACTCGAGATAGATATGAATACAATGGTATTGATGCTGCTGACATAGATGCTGGCACTGTGGATGACGGTCGTAATCCAAATTGTGTTGCCATATAAAGAGGAAAGAAGATAACGAGTCAATTAGTAATTTTTTCTATTAAACGCGAACGCTACATACCTTGAAGCGGTGATATTAAAATGCCATTCTCGTGCTGCATAGTGTTGCCATGGAAAGAGACATGAATCAGTTAATTAATGGTTATCTTTGTCGATTTTTATACCCATCACCGAAGGATGGGGTGTCAAAACGTCAGCAACGTCCAGAAGAAACCCCACAAACTTTATAAATTCTTGATCTTGATTATGTCTTGTCTGTCTGTCCGTCTGTGTAATGTCTTTTGCAAACGTTCTCTTCACCACCGCAAAAATTAAGTTATCGACTTCAAATTTGATAGAAACATTGGCTGTTCTTGCACGCAGGTTGGTATTGAAAATGGGCCAAGTCTTTCGAGAGACAAGCCCACAGCACCACGCAAACTGAGAGAAGAATGGAAAATTGGTTTTTTGCCCATTTGCTCATAATTATAACAAATCAATGTACGAACACTTACACGCATATTCTAAGGCCGATACTGTAGCATTTTGCGCGCAAAAATGAAAAAATTGACCACGCCTACCCAATATTAAAGTGTATAAGAATTTAATTAAACGCACACATAAAAAAATAAAGCAAATTCTTGTCCAGTTTCAAATTTGGAATGCACCCAAAACTTTTCCGCCCGGTCATCCGTCCATCTGTCTGTTTGCGTAACTTTGTAGTATTTGTGATCAGCACTCCCCCCACTTAGCGAAAATGAAGATATCGCCTAACAATTTCCAAAAGAATTTTCAATCGACTTAAACTTATCAAAGGACACGCCTGCAACGCCCACATGCCTATACGACAAAAGCTTTTTTTTATTTGAAAATAGAAAACATCAGTTGCGCCCTCTCCATATTATAGAGCATGGAAATCTTGTTCCTACACTTGTTTTGTCTTTCTTAGGGTAACCGTGATGGGTGTAAAAGATTCGATTCCGACCGAATTTAATGTTCTGACGTGTTCTTAAATAAATGTGTTATCATGTAATACAATTATAATAAACACTACATACCTTCACCTCCTGATATGATGAATGGTCCATAATATTGCCCGATGTAAATGAAAGGAAAGAGAGGAAAGTAATGAAAGGAAGGAAATGAATTTATTCATAGATAGAATCAAAATGTTTTCAAAGATCAACATCACGACTACATACTTCTCAACCGGAACGAGTTATCTTCCACTGCGGTACATATACATATAAGTAAATGTAAATTTATTAGAATACAATTATTCTTACAATAAATTAACAATTGACGCGAATACCTACATAAGCGAGGAAGTGCGACGGGTGAACCCTCCTGATCGGGTTGCAAATCTACAATAGAATAAAAAATATTTTCAAAAATTTATATATGCAATGGCAATGCGAAGGCGTACATTTTGGTAATTCGAAATGATTCCAGATATAGTAGCCCTTCTCATCGGGATGAACCAAAATACATTTATCTAAAATTTTTCCCTGCTTTTCAATACAATTCAAGCAATGAGAGATAAAGCACATATATGCCTACCTTTTGGTGGTGAACCGTCTTTGTATGTATATTCGGAAATATAGTATCCATCCTTGTTATAATATATATGCTCGGTGCATACATCTTATTTATATTATGTAATAGTAGATATATATATATATACATGTGAATAGATCATAGACCATAGATATAACAACATAATAGGCATACATACCATCACCTGTAATTATTTTTTGGCAAGACATATAGACATAGGTCTGCATTATATAAGCGAATTATTACGAGATACATACCTTGAATGCTGTTCCCGTTAAACTGATAAAAGACTATTAATTTTTGAAAGGCATTTTAGAAATTCAACTATGGGGAATGAAATATAATGATCGAACTTGCTTGAATACTTACAAAGGTCACGTCTAGTAAGTTTACCACCTGTAAATTATGACATATATATATATATATCAGTTTTTTGCGATATAAATCATTTATCACGAATGCATAAAGTACCAGGTAATGCGCCATGATGCCATAGCAAATAGCCGCCACGTCTATCGGACTTTGTACATGGATCTACATTTTTTTGTTAGAAATAAGTAAATACATTATTGCGGGCCAAGGACCACCATCATTAGATGCCCTACACCACTTCGTTTAATACAGTCATTCATATAACGCTTTATATGGGGGAAATGATATACGGAAAAAGTAATTCAATCCGAATCATTTTCAACAGCATTTGTTTTTGGAAAATGGGTGGGTGTTCGCGATGTAAAAAATTTCATAAAAATATCTCAAACATTGCTATTCGCCGATTCAACAAAGAAATTCTTGCACGGATATCAGATGGACGGACCAAGAGACGGATATGCTATCAACAGATATAATGGCTGGGCAATTGACAAAATTATACCATGAAAGAAAGCAGCTTAGGAGAAAGCTCCCGGCCGAAGAAAGTATGTGCACATGGCAGAGAAGATGGGACGAGTCTGCAAAAGCGTGCTGGACACATAAACTCGTAAAGGATGTGAAAAAATTAGTCACAAGACAGCAGCGTAGAACCGACTACTTTTTTACGCAAACGTTTAGCGGTCATGATTGCTTCGGGCAACACCTTTATAATAGATTCGGTCACGATAATGATGATCTCTTTTGCCTTCAGCGTCTTGGCTGAACACATTTCCCATGTAAAAGAGACACAACTTAAGCTATTATTAGCGAACGAATTAACCCACAAACCCTTATCGAAAGTATGACACTATCGTTGTTAGTGTAGAGCGGTGTTAAAGAACACGAGCTAACAAAAGTGAAACGTGCTCGCAGTAGACTAAAGACAATGACTTTCAGACGAGTGCGTGTTGCGCCAAAGCTCAGACCGTTCTCCCGAAACAATGCTTATAACGGTAGTGAGAGGGTTTTAGTGGATGCAACTCCCATACCGACTTGGACTTGAAAAGCTTTCATTCTTAAAGAAAAAAAAAAACAGGGAAAAGGCAGACCCGCTTGGAGGTGAGTCGATCTGTCAAGTCTTTCTGGGTAGCCTTGCATCACAAGTGGTGTAGAGTACAAGAAATATACGCGAGAAAAATGCACCCACCGTCTGAATTGTTTACGGAAGTATAATGTCCTTCACTGCCATCGTATCCTGGTTCCCAAGACGCGCAATCCTTAGCGGTAGAGGCTTTTCGGCAAAGGAAATTACAAACGAATCAAATAAAAGACGACAAATATCACGCAACGTGTGTGTGCATCAGTGTCATCAAAGTAATAAAAATCTATCTTACCATCACGAGACCAGCTATAGGATCCTTTGCTACCGTGAGGTCCGAGCAAAATACATTTATCTACATTTTTGGGCAAATAATTTTTTCATTTTTCATAACATAAGCCATTTAGAACAAATACGTGCCTTTTGAAAGCTCCGTGCTCGCAGAAGAGGTATACACTCCATCTCTAGACTGAATCTCAAGGCTAATGCATTCTCCTCCCCCATCCATAGCTACATGTTGGAAGATAAATTGAAAGCTTTTTACACGATACTCTAATTACCACGAATACTTACGTGCCGGCGTTCGTTTGGTTGTGTTCACTAAATTATTTGAAATGGAAAACGTTTTTTATTTCTTTTTTTTTCTTTTCTTTATGCTACGTCAACGCGTCAATACAAATACATACATGCAACATATCCATGCTCCCAGCGATAATAGCCGCCGGTACCATTTTGTCCAGGTTTCTCATTACCCGCATATCTAGCACAAGGGTCATCTACAATTTTTTGGTGAAAAGGGGATAAATTTTTTGCAGTGTAACCTAAAGGTAAATCTGCTTCTGTGCGATAGGCAGATAAGGCCCGCAACAACAAAAAAATAAAAAACAATTTTTTACAACACAATAAAGCAAACTTTATTTTACGCGGAGAAGTACAGCCACTGGAACTGTTTGTCTATCCATCTGTCCGTCTGCCCAATTGCCCAGTATAAAAATATATATAAAAATATTTACTAAATCCCTAAGTTTCCTAAATAATACCAAATCCAATTATGAGTTTCTCGTTTTTTGGTGTAAGATGCTTGTTCTTGTTTTTTCCTTGCTTTAATTCATCTTAGCAAACTTATTACATGTTTTTTGGTGTAAGATGCTTGTTCGCAAAAAAAAAAAAGGTATCGCCTAAAAATATGCAAAAGTATTTGAACACCAACAAGACCGGTCAGGAAACACGCCTACAACGCACACATGCCTATACAACAAATACTTCCACTTTTATTAAGAAAATAGAAAAAATTCAATATTATAGAGAATGAAAATTTAGTTAGTCGTCGTTTTTTTAGGCTTCTTTATGGTTAACGACGACGGGTACCGAAGATTCAGTCACGACCGAATATCAATTTCTTTCTTGTTTTCTATTAGTCGTCGATTCCAAGACCATAAGGCTGTCCTTCCAAGTTTAAATATTCCGTCTCCGAAAATTTTAAGCAACAACCTGTATCTCTTGCAGCATGTGTCAAAGACCGCTCAGCTTTCTTAATCCGCTTAAGGTCAGCTACAGGGCAAAAAACGAATCATTTGGATACCAACGTCAACGTCCAAAGCTTCAATGATTTTGACAATATTAGTCATACTAGTCATTAAAATTGCACACAGCAATGTCGGTCGCTATGTCCAAGCCTTTTCCCTTACCGAAAACATATGTATCCTAGAAAGTTCAAAGCGCCTAAGAAGCGTCAAAGTGAAGGCATAACTTACAGTGATCTATCTACTCATACACCGCATAAAAAAAGTTTCGCGCAAACAAAGTAAGTCGCATAAAACAATTCACGCAAACAAAGTAAGTCGCATAAAACAATTCACGCAAACAAAGTAAGCCGCATAAAACAATTCGCGCAAACAAAGTAAATCGCGTGAAACCAATCCCTCAAAAAAAGAACACCGCACAAAAGCAGGTTCAACTGTATTTAGCACGAAAATATATATACCCTGTGGAGTAGGTCCTTTATGCCAATTATATGCACCCTTTTTGCCATCATAACCAGGCTCCCAATCTGCGCAATATTCTATAAGTGTTGCGAGATATATATTAAAAGCTTCTTCTTTGTATGAAATGCGAATACATTACCTTTGTCAAGACCCCAGACCTTTTTATGCTGGCCAGCTATATTTTTGGTCAAAAATAAAAGTTTTTTTATAACATAAGACTTTGTAAAAAGGAGGAGCAAAGAATTCACTGGCCACAAACCTGTACTGGCTTCAGTGGCACATTAAAAGTTTATCTACTGTAGACTACACTTAAGTAAGGGTTTAAAAGTATACTACAGGTCGAGTTTAGATTGAGACAAGAAAGAGTCTTACGGTAGAAATTGAGCAGAAGAAGAAGAAACTGACTAAATTTTAAATAAAGTGTAGGGTAATAAACGTAGGAGTAGACAGAGCTAACCGGCGAACACATTATTGCGAATAAATTTTAATGAGTAGCCGAGCATATAGAAAAGGCGACAAAGACGTGAGAGCTCACAGATTCAAAACGCAGTAGCTATTGAACACACATCCACTAAGCTACGGTCGACACCTCTCTGTTCCTTTCTTTCTTTCTCTTTCCTCATTTCTTTCTGACCGTCACCGCATTCCCCTAAATGATATAAAACAAAAAAGAGAAAAGATAGCTAACAAGTTATTATAAGAAGGGAGAGAAATGCAGATAAGTAGAAGAATTGAGAAGAAATCATGAGACTATAAACTGAAGCATAGCTGTGGGTGATTATCTGGAAACAACTGTAGTGTTGACGAGATATTGCCTCGAAATAGTTAATAACAATATGTGGAGGGGATCTGAACTGAGTAAAACTGAGTGAACTGGATGTGAACTGTGGGAAAATCGTTCTGTGAAGCATTTATGTTGGGAGGGGGCGTATAAAAATATTGCATGATACACAATGCAAATGCGTTGTTTGCGCAACCCTTCATCCGCAGTCGCCAATAAAAAAAAGGGCGAGTTTAGGGAAGAACACTCTGTGCCCTCAGGTAAAGGTTTCGTCGTTTGCGGTAAACTCTGTTTCTTAGCGAACGAGGTCCCTGCAAATGCCTATTTCCTTCTCCCGGCAGGCTTCTGAACTTCCCTCCTATGCTACACTACCTTCAATTTTAATTCCTCTTTTTTGTAGAGTCGAATATCTTTGAGTAGAAAACCGGACTCACCTGATGGGATTTTACATATAATGTATGTCTCGCGAACAACTATACATACATATATGTTTGCAAATGTATTGCAAGTGTTTGCATGATTGTATGATTAGAGCGAATACATACCGTACGATGCGTGAGTCCAAATGTAATGGCCTGTACTGTTCTTAGGTCCCGTTAAAGCGCAAGTATCTATATTTATTTAATAGATTCCTACCAGTTTCTTGCAAAATGCCTCATCTACATACCTTCTCGAGGTGTTTCCCCACCTTCCGAAATATAATAACCATCGTTGCTCGAGAACTTATACACCCAGCAGCCGTTTCGCATCAATCGGGAACGATTTACTACAGAGCAAAATTCATTACAATGCAGTGCACTTTTAATGCGTACTTACGACGCAGAAATCCATGACGCCAGATATAATATCCCGATTTATCATGATCAGGTCTAACGCAAGGATCTGCATTTTTTATATAGAGATTACATAAAAATATTTTAATAAAATACTTAACAATTTGTTTGGAAAAGACTTACCCTTCGGGGGTTTTCCCTTCTTACGTTCGTAGTGACCTTTGTTGCCATCGTATCCTGGCATCCAATCGGCACACTCTACACGTTTTCTCAAAAAGATTTAAATTTTAAAGTATGACATTAAGTATAAATTTTTTTATTAATTATTATAAATTATTATTAATTATACTGAGTAATTATTAATTCGTATTAGGTCTACAAGAAAGTTCTGTCCGTCTTTAATATTCTAGTTTACGAAAATGGTTCGAAATAGTTTACGAACTTGCCTTTCCATGCAATCTCTGCTATTGTCACAAAAGGATTTTAATCTGAAAATTATCTTAACGGTATCGCCATCGGTCAAAGATGATCGCCAAGAACGGACTTATTTGAAATTTTTCGAACTTTTTTCGAACCTTTCTTTCAATAAAGTTCTGCACGCTTTTGTAGCCTTCCCTCCAGGAGACAAGCGCAGATGATCGCATCTCAATTAATGCGAACTTTTAGTTTTAGTTCATTTGCTAGATAAATGTTTGTACATTTAGTGATAAAAAGCGAGAGGCAGTCAGTCGGAACGGAGAGAACTTTCCGATAGACGTCTTAATTAATAATTATTAAGTTAAATATAATGATAATAACAATAATTAGTAATAACACTTTTTAGTAATTATCAATAATTAATTATAACTAAATAATTAATTAATTATAATTTATTTTCAATTAATTATATAATTTAGATTTAATTAATTTATTTAATAATTAGTTAATTAATTAATTATATTATATTCTTTTAATTATGTTATATTTTTTTAATTATATTTTTTAATTATATTTTGTAAATTATATTCTATAAGTAAGTTCATAATAATTTCGATTTATTAATTATAATTAATTAATTATTATTTTAATTAGTTGCAATTTATTATTTATTCATTAATTCTATTAATTAACCAACTAATTAATTATAATAAGGAATCACACAATTATTATAAATAATGTACTAAGCAATTATAATTATTTAATTAAAAAGCAAAAAAATTATCAAAAAAAATTATTTATAATTAACTACTTAGTTAGTTAATTAGTTGATTAACTTAATTAATTAATTTTGAATTTTATTATTTATTAATCATTAATTAATTAGTTGGTTATTTATTAGAATTAATTATTTGGTTAATTATAAATTATAATCAATTAGTTAAAATTAAAAATGTAATTAATTAATTATAATTTATAATTAATGTTAATTAAATTAGTTAATAAATTAATTAATTAAAATATATACCTGAATCTCTTATATCTGACGTATGATTCCAGACATAATATCCTGTGGTACCAGCAGGCCCAACCATAATACATTGATTTGTTTTTGCGTCTAACGGCAGATAAATATATATATATATATATATATATGTATTTATGCAATATATATATATACATATATATATATATGTATTTATGCAATATGAAGTAATTGGCATCAATACTACATACCTACGGAAGGAAAACCACTAACCGAAAAATAGTGACCCATTCTGTTATCAATGCGAACGCTCCGACACGGATGCGTACCCGAACTTTGATCGTTATCTCGATAAGCATAACCGTCTACATTTGTATGGTAGATATGTGTTTTTTTTTTTTTCTTTTTAACAAAATGTCCCGAATAGGAAAAATACATACTTTTTAGGTATCCGTGTAGCCAGACAAAATATCCGTTATCGTCATAGCCAGGTTTTACGCAAGGGTTAGGTCCTACAAATAATACAAATAAAAATTCATGCAATAGAAACTTAATAACGGAGAATACGTACCATCTGGAGGTGAACCCGATAGGTAAATGTAACGACCGATGCCGTCAAACGGTGATGGGGACCAATTCGCGCAATAATGTAAGCTACGACCTCCTGTAAAGGATGTTACAAATTTTTTTTTTTTTTCATAACATAACACACATTCAACTCGGAATATTTACCATGACAGTTATTTTCAGGCAAAACTAAGAGAAAGACTAGAGTTAATAGAGCCTGTAGACCAATGATTTCCATTTTATTTATTTTTTATATTTTTTTTTTTTTTTTTTTGTAATAATTTTAATCTTTTAAATTATTCTTATTTTTCCAATGACGAATTTTCCGAATACAGATGTCATTAAATTTTTT